>JAVJIF010008046.1:10000-75917 GCA_038442645.1 Agave tequilana | reverse complement strand
GTTTCATGGACTTGAATCAGAGGATGCATACTTCTTCATAAGGGAATTTGAGGAAGTATGTTTGATGATTAATATGCCTAAATTGGGAAAGATGCCATTAAGCTTAGGTTTGTCCCCTTTGCTTTAAAAGATTTAGCAAAGAATGGCTCTACAGTCTAGAGGTTGGTTCTATAGACACTTGGGACAGTTTCGTCAAGGCCTTCTTGAAGAAATTTTATCCCGTTCACAAGACTGCACTGATTAGGAAGAATATCCTACAGTTTAAGCAAACAGCCAATGAGCCTTTTTGGAAATACTTCGAGCGGTTTAAGGACCTCCTTGCCCAATGTCCCCATCATGGGGTAGAGAATGGCGACTTTGCCAAGTCATATATGATGGATTAGATTATTCCACTAAGACATTGTTAGAATCCATGTGTCAAGAGGATTTCTGGAAAAGAATGAAAATGAAGGATGGTCATTGTTTGAGGACTTAGCTGAAAAAGCCATCCAGTGGGACCCTACTCCTGAGAAATCTAGGACTAATGACCCCACTTCTTCAAAAGGAGGTATTCATTCCATTGAGGCCCACATAGCACAAGATGCTAAGTTAGCGGCTGTTATGCGTAGACTTGAGGCTCTTGAAACTAAGGAGCCAGCCTCTGTGAACCAAGTCAGCCCAACATCTTTGGCGGGCTGTACTTATTGTCAAGATAGGAACCATGTGTTTGAGGAATGTCCTGTCTTCATAGCGCACCAAGGTTTGCCCGAAAATATGAGTGCGGCCTTCACAAGGCCCGCCAATAATCCTTATTCGCCCACCTACAATCCTGGTTGGAGAAACCATCCCAATTTTTCATGGGGCCCCAGTAACAATGAGCAGATTAGGCCCAAATTCTCCAACAATTTCCAAATCCGCCCTATCAGCAAGGTTTTTCCCAATCAAAATCAGCCACCTTCTTTCCAATATTCACAAATGGAAACAAGGATGTCCAACATGGAAAAGAAGGTGGATACACTAGTGAAAAGCCAAGACACGCTAGCTCAAGTCCTAAGTAGGATAGAGATCCAATTGAGCCAGCAAGAGAGACAAAGGGGTACCCTACCGAGTCAACCATTGCCTAACCCTAGGAATCCTAGGCCAGCCAATGAGGCTCAAGACCAAATCAGTGTCATATGGTTCATACACTTAGATCGGGAAAACAATGGATAATCAAGTATCCATGCCATTGGATCCATCCATGCCATCCATTCCATCTAGCTCCACTTCCATTCCATCTAGTTCCACTCCTGCTCCATCCAGCCCTACTGAAACTGAAGCTGAAAAGTCAGCGGTCAGTTGCACCAGCCTATAGCTCCATTTCCAAATAGGCTTAGAAGCAACAACAATGCACACATGGAGAAACTATTAGAAGTGTTCATCAAGTGAGGCTTAACATTCCACTTCTTGATGCAATCCACATGTCCCTAGCTATGCCAAATTCCTTAAGGACATGTGAACCAAGAAAAGAAAGACTAATGTGCCTAAGAAGGTTTTTCTAGCCACTAACATTAGTGAGCTATTGTCCAACCAGATCCCTATCAAGTATAAGGACCCAGGTTGCCCCACCATCTCTTGCACCATAGGTCGAGCCGAAATCAATCGAGCACTCCTCGATTTAGGAGCTAGCATCAATTTGCTCCCTTTCTCCGTGTACCAACAACTTGGATTAGGTGAACTGAACCCAACCCAAGTTACTATTCAGTTGGCTGACCGCTCTATCAAAGTTCCTAAGGGAGAGATCAATGATGTTCTCATAAGGGTAGGAGATTTCATTTACCCGTCGATTTTATTGTCTTAGAGACACAACCCGTGTCTAATCCTAGGTCCCAAACTCCCGTCATCTTAGGAAGACCGTTCCTAGCTACTGCAAATGCAATAATCAATTGTAGGAACGGATCATGAGATTAACTTTTGGGGATATGACCAAGGAAGTCAATGTTTTCAACCTAGGTAAGCATCCCTACGATGTGACCGACCAACCTTTGAGGTTAACTCCATTGAAAATATGACGATGAGCATAATGATGAGATCTACTTGAGGAAGAGAAGAGGAAGAGTTAGAAACAAGTGATGTTAGCCTTGATGAGATCGAATTGGAATCAAATCTGAGTTCTATAGAGATGGGAGACTCTAGCTTAACCCTCCACCCATTGAGCCAACTCCTTCTTTGGAGTTAAAAGCCTTGCCCAAGCATCTTAAGTATGCCTACCTAGGTGAACGAGAGACGTTATCGGTCATAGTTGCATCTAATTTGACCAATAGCAGAGGAGGACCTGCTGGCAACCCTTAGGAGACATAGGGAAGCCATTGGTTGGACTATGGCAGATATTAAGGGACTGAGCCCTACGATAGTCCAGCATCGTATTCATCTTGAGGAAGGGACTAGACCGAAAAGGGATCCACAGCGTAGACTAAACCCACTTATGCAGGAGGCTGTACAAGCCGAGATAGTAAAACTGTTAGATAATGGGATAAGTTATTCCATTTCCGATAGCGAATGGTTAGCCCAATGCACGTGGTCCCTAAGAAGTCTAGCTTTACTGTGGTAGAGAACGACAAACATGAGTTAGTGCAAACACGATTGCCTACCAAGGTGAGAGTATGCATAGACTACCGTAAGTTGAATGCAGCCACTAGGAAAGATCATTTTCCTCCCTTTCATCGATCAAATGTTGGAAAGATTAGCAGGTCATGAGTATTACTGCTTTTTGGATGGGTATTCAGGGTATAAAAATCCCTATAGCCCCGGAGGATCAAGAGAAACAACGTTCACGTGTTCCATTTGGGACATTTGCTTACCGTCGAATGCCTTTCGCCTATGCAATGCCCCCGCCACATTCCAACGTTGTATGTTAAGCTTGTTTTCTGATATGGTCGAGCGTTTCCTAGAGATTTTCATGGACGACTTCTCAGTCCAGGAAATTCATTTGACCAGTGTCTCCATCATTTGGAGCTAGTGCTGAGTAGGTGCACCGAAAAGAACTTGACCCTCAATTGGGAAAAGTGTCACTTCATGGTGCAACAAGGGATTGTCCTAGGTCATGAGATATCTAGGGAAGGGATTAAGGTAGACAAGGCCAAAGTGGAAATCATTGCGAAACTTCCACTTCCTCGATGCGTGAAGGACATTCGATCCTTTTTAGGACACGCCGGATTTTATCGTAGGTTCATTAAGGACTTTAGCAAATTGCTAGACCCCTTACAAACCTTCTTGCTAAGGACGTGTCCTTCATTTTTGATGATAGGTGCCATAGTGCTTGGGAGAAATTGAAAGTGGAACTTATATCTGCCCCTATCATCTCACCTCCGGACTGGTCCAAGCCTTTTGAGATCATGTGTGACGCTTCTGATTTTGCGATAGGTGCTGTCTTAGGACAGCGTAAGGACAATAAGCAGCACGTGATCTACTATTCGAGTAGGACGCTTAATGAGACCCAAATGAACTATACTACCACCGAGAAGGAATTCTTGGCAGTAGTGTTCGCTTTGGAGAAATTCCGTCCATACCTACTTGGGACTAAGACCACGATCTTCACTGACCATTCTGCTCTGCGATACCTTATGCTTAAGAAAGATGCGAAGGCCCGACTCATTCGTTGGATCCTTCTACTGCAAGAATTTGATCTCGAAATCGAGATAAAAAAGGTGTCGAAAATGTCGTAGCTGACCATCTCTCTCGTGTGCCCAACGCACCTTCTGTCGAGCTGCCCATCAATGACATTTTTCCTGATGAGCAACTTCTAGCCATCTCTAAGGAGCCATGGTTTGCTGACATAGTAAACTACTTAGTCACAAACCAAACACCACCTAGTTGGTCCAAACAGGATAGATACCGATTCTTGTCTCAAGTTCGGTATTACATGTGGGAAGATCCTTATCTTTTCAAATATTGTAGCGACCAAATCATTAGGAGATGTGTCCCCGATGAGGAGACTAGAAGTGTGCTAGCTTTTTGTCATGAGTTCGCTTGCGGTGGACATTTTGGTCCTCGCAAAACTGCCGAGAAAATTCTGCAAAGTGGCTTTTATTGGCCAACTGTGTTTAGAGATGCATTTGAGTATTGCAAGACTTGCACAAGATGTCAAATGATAGGAAGAATTTCCAAACGAAATATGATGCCCCTAAATCCCATTCTAGAAGTAGAACTTTTCGACGTATGGGGCATTGATTTTATGGGACCCTTCCCTAATTCGTTTGGGCACCAATACATCTTGTTGGCCGTAGACTATGTGTCGAAGTGGGTAGAAGCTGTCCCTTGCAAGACTAATGACAACAAAGTTGTTGTCAAATTCTTGAAAGATAATATCATCTCACGCTTTGGAATCCCTCGAGCCATCATTAGCGACAATGGCACACATTTTTGCAATAGAACTTTTGAAGCTCTTATGCGAAGATATGCATAACACATAAGTTGTCTACGCCCTACCATCCTCAAACTAGCGGACAGGTAGAAGTTTCCAATAGACAGGTCAAGCTCATCTTGGAGAAGACTGTGAATCAGAATAGGAAGGACTGGTCCATCAAACTGGTGGATGCCCTATGGGCATATAGGACTGCCTTTAAGACGATTCTAGGAATGTCTCCCTACAGACTGGTCTTTGGAAAGGCTTGCCACCTTCCTGTCGAGCTAGAACACCGGGCCCTTTGGGCAATTAAGCAGCTAATTTCGATTTAGATAAGGCCGGTGAGTTTCGGAAATTACAAATTTCTGAACTAGAGGAGTTGAGGAATGATGCATACGAGAATGCAAAGATTTGCGAAGGATAGAGCTAAGGTGTTTCATGATAAATCCATCACGAGAAAAAACTTTTGTCCAAGGACAAAAAGTTTTACTCTACAGCTCTAGACTTCATCTCTTTCCCGGCAAATTGAAGTCAAGATGGACAGGACCATTCATTGTTAAGACGGTGTTTCCACACGGAGCCATAGAGATCTACGATCCCAAAAATGGCAATGCATTCAAGGTAAATGGTCAACGTCTTAAGATATTTTTGGAGTCGTACCGGAAGTTAATGTGGCCATGGGTCTTTCCGACCCACTGTATCGGTAATTGTATCGTTCTGCCAGTTCATGCATGCATACATTTCATTCATACATTAGGGACAATGCATGAAATAAGTGTGGGGGAAGGGTATATAAAATAAAAAATAAAAAAAAAAAAAAAAAAAAAAAAAAAAACAAAAAAAATTTTTTTAAAAAGGACAGTATTTTGACTTATTTTTTGAAAGAAATCTAAGTTAGTTTTAAGGATTAGGAAAATCATGATTAGGATTTCTAAAAACTTGGTCAAAATAAATAAATTGTTTAAATTTTAGGTATAGGAGGAGAAATTGAATAATAATTAGTCTTGATTTTTACTTAATAAATATTGCATACCTAATGCATATCTAGGATTCTAAGACAAAGACCCTTGTGCCTCATATATAAAAAAAAAAAAAAAAAAAAAAAAAAAAAGAAAAAAATCACTAATAAAGCTGGATACATGTGCCTCAAGAAGCATAAGTATTCACGCCTAAAGGTGAATGAAAAATAAAAATAAAAAAATAATACCTTAGTTTTGTGGCCTAGTTCACTTGAATTTGAGTCCGCGTGGTGTTTTCTCACCTGGTGCCCTAAGACCGACCGGTTTTGGGAGTCACCGACTTTAAGTTCGCTACATGGGTGGATTAGAAAGTCCGAGGGAACTAAGGAAAAATTACTTATATGTACTAACACATCTAATATCAATTAGTTAGGTATTAGGGCCTCAAGAAGCCTTGATACTTATACGAAAGAAAATTAGATGAGTTATACATGCCAAAAAAATATATATATATAACACATCTAATAATCAATTAGTTAGGTATTAGGGCCTCAAGAAGCCTTGATACTTATACGAAAGAAAATTAGATGATGTTATAAATAATAAAGAGGCATGAGAGTCCAGTTAAGGAGTTCCTAGCAGAAACAAAAGGATGCATATGATTTTTGGTAACGAACAAGACTATATTAGAATTCAATTTTAATTCTTACCTAAATGGACAACAATTGGCTTTATTAAGACTAGGTTTGAGGAATGAATAAAATGAGGATCCTAAAACTTATAGACTACTTAGTCTCTTCAAATATAATTCAAATACCTCCTTTTTATGGATTTTGTGGGTGTAATCCGCTGAAAACCCTCACGAGACAACACTCGTCCTCTAGGGTAACCTAGGGTTTAACGGCTTGTTGCACATGCTAAGTGCAACCGTGATTCCTACGAAAGTGAGTTAGCTAGGTTAGATTTTTCTCTTTCTTTTTGATTTTTACTCGAGGACGAGCAAAAGATAAGTGTGGGGGTGTGATAGGTAGTGAATAATGCATAATTGTCATCATTATACCATCGCATTTGCACATTTATTCATATTATAATGCACATTTATTAATATTTCTTTATTTAATATGTGCAGGCCTCAAATTATCAATTAAATAAAGAATAAGCTTAAAGAGCCCAAAAGCCCAAGATCCAAGCCCATGTTTGAAGCCCAGGTGAAGAAGCGCAAATACAGAAATTCAAAATGCAAATACAAGGGCTAAAAGTTGCAAATATCAGAAATAAGGGAAGGATAGAGTTCTATCCAACCCTAAAACATACAGGATGAGGATAAAAAGCCAAGATAGGAAGGAAATTCGTGGAAAGGAATTTGAAGAAATCTAGATTTAGGATAACTTGATTACCAAGTTATCTCGAAAATCTAGATTAAAAGACCAGGATCCACCTTCCAGAAGCAAACGGCCACATGGACGGACCAGGAGAGGCCACGCGCCAAAGCGCGTGGCCAGAAGCCACAAAATTGCCGCGAGAGCGCGGCAAAAGCCGCGCATCCGCGGCAATCAAGATGAGATGGGCTACCGAATTTGGTGGTCAGGTTTATCAGGGACTTCTCCACATTCTGCACTATAAATATCAGAGTATTCGCAACAGGGAGGAGGATCAGAGACGAACTAGGGTTTTTCTTTAGCTATTTCTAAATTTCTGCCAAAATTGTAATTTTTTATTTCAAGCGAGTTGTGGAAGAAGGAGCTTGTATTTGGGACCAGTTCATCGAATAAAGGTTACCTTTTTTCTAGTCAATTCTCTGTTATTTAATTTTGCATTTTCTTTGTGATTTCTTGAGTTTGTTTGATCTGCGATCTCTTGATTCTTTTATTTTCTTTCGTTCTTTATTCTTCTTATATATAAAAAAAAAAAAAAGAAAAAGAAAATCATAAAAGATGATTAACTAATTCTCTCTAGTGGTTTGCTGAGATTCTTGAAGCAACCCTAGAGCAGTTAAGCCTAGATCTGATTAAGGAGCATCTATAGAACCCTAGGTATTAAAACAATTTTTTCTAGAAGATTAAACAAATACCTAGAAATCCTAATATAGTTGCATATTAAAAAGACTTTTCATGACTTCAACTTAAGAACTAGACCATAAGTTTGAGATTCTTCTCTTATTAGGCTATACCTAGATGTTAGGATGAACGATAGTTTAGTTTTTTAAATTGTACTTAGCAAGAGTCTAGTATTGATTTTTCTTGCTTGAATTAATTGTAAAAACCTAGGGTGAATCACTTACACCTTAAGATGAGATCAAGCTCCTTAACTTGCAATAGGATTGTGGTAGAAGATCAGCAAACCACGTCTTTAATCTAATATTTTCATCACAAATCTAATCTCTTTTTCTTATTTGAAGCATACGAGGAATCGAGTCGAAAAGCTTGCATCGCATCCTTCCCTGAGGATCACGACCCGCTCAAGCCCTTGCTACAGCGGATTCGCATTGAGACTAAGACAATCTGAACTCTATTCTAATCTCAATCACTAGACCCTAACTATAACCCAGGCTTAAGTCAGGTTCTGATTGAACCCGAAGGGGCCTTTCGAGGTACCCATTTTAGGGTCGTGATACCCTACAACTATGAACAACCCTCTTCTTCCAGAGCAATGTCACCAGAGTCATTGAGAAGCCTTTTTCAATGGTCAGACAATGAAGGAGAAGCCAGTGGATACGCTTCCTCTGATACCGTCAGCTCCGAGCAAACAGGTGTGATGTCTGTCAATATGGCCTATAACAACCTCGATGCAGATCTTCGTCGCGAATGGAGGCACAAGAACAGACCTCCAGGACTCAGAAGACGCCTTCAAAATATCCAGCAGATGTTAGCTCAACTCTTGCTCAACCGGAACATTAACAACAACAATAGCAATCGCAATAAGGAGTATAACAACGATGAACATCCTAAGACTGAGAAGTCAAAAGAAAGCTCCTCAATTGATGTCGAGGTAATCAAGGGCATCCAAACTCAGATTGCATCTCTAGCTCAGAGAGATGAGCAAAAGAATTAGGGATGATGCGTCCTTACCCAGTGGAATGAGATTCAATTCCCTATCCACCAAAGTTCAAGCCACCTACGTTGCACACGTATGACGGTAAGAGCTTGCCGAATTGCACATTTATTACTTCCGGTCGCAAACCAACAACGTGATAGACAATGATGCTGTCATGGCCAAACTATTCATTGGTATCCTTAAGGGAGTAGCCTTTGATTGGTACAGGAGTCTACCCAGTGGCTCCATCAATTCTTAGATTGACCTAGAAACTCGGTCCTCCCTTGATTCTATGAAGATAACACTGAGTTGACCATCGACAAGCTCCTCTTGACAGTCCAGAAAAGAGAAGAACCTGTACGAGAATATATTAAGAGATTCCGCAACCTTTCTCTTATGTGCCTCGTTGGCATGCCATTACCCATGCTACTCCAGATCTGTCAGCATAACTTCCTCGACAAAGTGAAAATTCGTATGGGATCTGTCAAAGTCCATACACGAAAAGAGCTTGTCGAGCAAGTTGAGACAGCTGAGAAATCGGGTAAGAAGTTTGAATCCTCAGTACCCAAGAACAAATGGGGGGTCAATACCAAGGGGCGTGGTGCAGCTAATTTATCCAACCAAAAGGAAAGAAATCATGGCCGTTGAGCTATCAGGGGCAGCTCAACTGAAGCAGAAAGGCAGCACAAGTGGCAATCAGGAATTCAAATTCTCGCCAAAGATTTACTCCTTCAAAGATGAGCAGGTAGTGATAATCTTCCATTTGCTTCACAAGGGTAATAAGCTCAATTACCCAAAGTTCGGCGACCGAACAAATTGGGGCGTACATATGATGCCAACTACTGCCTCTTCCACAGAATGGTGCATCACCCCACCTGCAAATGCTTTGTCCTCAAGGACAAGATCCAAACATTAGTAGGCGCTGGAGTTTTGACTTTCAAGTCAGAGCAAAAGAAAGTCACTACAAATATGGTGACTCTCAATTTCAGGACGTTCTCGAAAACAATGGTCCAAGATGGAGTAACCCCAGTCCCTAAAATCAGATTGGATGTTATCAACCCAATGGCAGAAGTGCAGAAAGCCAGGGCCTCATTTTAATGATGACAAAATCTGGGAGTTCATGTGGGTCCATCCGGATATCGTCAAAGATGAGCAACGGGAATCCAGCAAGCTCAAGCTTAAAGGCAAGTCGTGTAACGCTGTCTCCCTTACAACGGATAATGACGCTCTGACTATAGCTTCTCTTATTGACTCAGAAGAGGAGAAGCTTGCCCTAGCGGCATAGCTGGCTACCTCACAACCAGTAGGCATACGGTCTAAAAAGTTGTACCTGTGACAGTACGACCAGACCCCGACTAGACACAGCAGCCAATGATGTCAGGACAACTACACCAGTTCAGGCTTCGGCACCATCTCTGCCGCGAAAATACGGCTTTGGCCGCATTTTTGTGGTCGTTTGGTTAGATATTGTCATGCCTCTGCTTCCCAAAATATGCTGGAGCAGAGACGCGACGAGAGTGGGTAATGCATATATGCAAGAAAAATACCTCACGTATACACGCTAAACCTTAAGTAACCTAAAATAAGCTATAAAAATTTACTATAATAAATTATGATCACTGCAATATTATACATATGCATCCACACATAATAAATAAACAAAGAGATGGAATGGCGACTGAAATGTTATAGAGAGAATCAAGAAATAATAGAAATGAAAGTGAACGAGAATACCGATGATCAAGAAAAGAGAGTCTCCAGCTCCTCGCATCATGTACGGTCTCATCGAACACCTGAACAATAGAAGAAAGCATCCAATCTGGACATGCAAATTCAGGGTCGTCAGAGAGCGACCCAATGAGTGCATAAAAAAGAGAAAGTGCACGTACATATAAACAGTGTGTATATAATAATAACATGATAAACTGTAAATAAAAGATAACTGAATAATCAATAAATGAACAAGACTATGAACGAAATATAACTCATATCACAGTAAAAAGAATAACCGATGTCTAACCTAGCATATGTCACTAGTTTGGTTGGTTATTATTAACCTAACTAATGTAGTACTTAACTGTATCCCATACCACAGTTATTTTCCCACATATCAAATAAGATTATCATTGTTGTAACCGCCTGCCAATGTACTGCATGTTTTTGGAAGGGTACCGTGCATGTCCGATACCCGATTTAACACCCCTGGCACTGAACCAGGACTAGCCGCAAGCTCTAATAACTGAAGACCACAGCCCCACACGAAAAGACAACTAGTGTGGCGCCGTAATTCGGGTATAGCCCTGACAACTGATAACTGAATAATTAGGTAGCCAGTACTACCTTGGTTCCCCATGGTGGAACTCACAACTCGGTATACCATCACAAGTCCTTCCAAAATGCACGACTTGCATTATCAGGCAATTACCCCTTTTTCTCGAGTTATGATGTCTTTTATTAACAAGCAATAATAGGTTATATATAGGATGTAATAGTAACTAAATATCTCCAACAACTGGTGATGTCAATACTAGCTGATATCTGAGAACTAATTAACTCATATATGGCAACTGATAACTGACAACTAATAACTGACTTCTGATACTGGAGATATAGCCACAAATGACAACTGTGCACTAATCACTGATAATTGATAACTGTCGTCCAACTCTGAAAATGTATAATCACCGATATCAATGATACCACTCTCACAATAACTCTATCTCTATACTGAATAATTGAATTAACTAGGAACCAATTACGAAGTACTGAATATCCTCGAGATCCACTAAGTCAACGGATACTGAAATCATAATGAAATAAGGAAGCACCCTCAACCAACATGAAATCTAGAAATGTCTACATCTGATACTCAACATTAACAAAATATTATCTATATTTCGAATGGTATGATCAGTAAATAAATCCCAAATACTCACAATTATAAATTCTGCTACGTCAGTCCCATCTAAATGCTGATCAAGATTCGATAAAAAGAATATAAATCCCTGATCAACTCCAACGCTAAATAAGTCCATATATAGATCCACACTTAAAGAATCCATCTATAATTTCAATTATCCGATAAATCTCTCATTCTATTAACATACTCAAATCCTCAAATATCATCCTCATCAGAACTATCACCGATAAGTATCTGATAATTAATTCACATAAAATATACTCTTTTACCCACAATACCAAACCAATCAATCTCAAGAACAATCCCATATACAGATCAATGTACATCATAATTAGATCCATATCAAATAATAAAAGGCTAAACATGAAATGATAAATTTTAATGTCTTGGTAATAAGGTATCGAATCCATATACATTTAACATCAAGATTACTTCCATGCCAATAACAAAATCTAAACTCTCCATGGTATAATAGTCCAAGTCCAACAATCCACTGCATGACTGAAGAATCCACTATGCATCTATCTAATATTCCCGATCAAATAGTCCATCATCAGAATCAAACTCTAAATCATAACACAGTGATCATTTCTATACACTAAAAATGAGCCAAACTAACCAACTAATAAAATAACTAACAAGATCATGAAATGTAAATATTCATGAAATGATACAAATAACATATAAATTAAATAAGCTAATCAAACAAACAATCATTATAAAAATACAATGAAATAAATACTCACTAACTAAGGTAGACGAATAACAACGCAGTAAGCAAACACTCACATGAAATGATGCAGTTTTTGGTCCAAATCGTCGTGGTCTTCACTGCACAAACTGCTACAGATCTCTGAATCATCCCATAGTCGGTCTTCGAATCGCCAGTGTATCGTGTCTGCAATGGGCACAAATTTGGATCTCCTGTTACCGAGTTTAAATCGCACGAGCGAGTCCATAATCGTTGCAACACGCAACCAACACACACATAAATATAAATACATACACAAACACATGAGCACATCCCTAAACACATGCACACACTCACACTATTATGTAAATATACTTTACATACTCATACATAATTACATACATATATATATACATACACAGCACATACATGCAAACAAACACACACGCACACAACCACACAATACACACATAACACACAACACCAGCACACACATGCAGGTATAGTTAAACACACACACATATACATTCACACACTACACACACATAATACAGAAAGAGAGAGGCAGGGAATTTGTGAGAGGGGAAGAAGCACGACCAAGGATGTGAATGGCTCTGAGGCGACACGACGAAGGATGCAGAGGAGATGAGGGCTGTCAGATGTTGCAAGGGGCTCCAGTAGCGGTGTCCGCACTCGCCGGCGAAGGAGATGAGATGGCGGAGGCCTGCAGTGTGGGAGTTGGCCAGTGCATCGGCCATGAGGACAGTAAGGAGTATGTTCACGCTGCATGGAAGTGGAGATCGAGAAGGAGGGGGAGCGGTGTAGGCCATGGGGAAAAGAAGGGTTGGCAGGCGTAGCTGTGCGGGCACGGCCTAGTGAGAGGGCAGGTTATGCGGAAAAAGGGATGGAGGAGAAGAAGTGTGCTTGGGCTGCTGTGGTCTTCGGCAGAGGGGTATGCTGCCACAACTATGGAGAGGATGGGAGTACAGGCAGCCTGTCTCCGGGCTGGGGATTGCGGGTGTACGTTGGTGGGTGATGTTGATGTTGGGGCACAGCAGGGCTGATGCGTGGCCAGCCATAGAGATGGAGGGGAGCACGGACAGGGAAGATGGAGGTGAAGGCCTGGGGTGCTCTCGAGGCCTGGAGGGGAGATGGATGGCCATGGTGCTACCGCTGGGCTCCGGGCTGTGGCAAATCTCAGGAAGGAGGTGGCTATATGAAGATTAGGCTTTAGGATTAGGGTTAGGTTAGAATTAATCTTAGGCTTAAATAGAAAGTGATATTTGAAAAACACCTAGAGGGGGGTGAATAGGTGTAAGTGCTAATCTAAGAAACTAAATGCAAACTAAGTGCGCTAAATGCGGAAGCTAATGCAAATTATGCACAAACTAATACAATACAACAAGTGTAGCCGATTCCCCTTGCGAGGCTCTGGACTAACTCCCCTTGATTCCCCTTGAAATGGGTTGAGGCGCTATGTGAAGCTCTTGTTGGATGAGTACAAGTTAGGCACACACACACAAGCAATCAAGCAATATGAAATACACACATCAAGCCAAGCATATATAGATATGACAATAAAAATGCAAGGCACAACACAAGCAATATATGATATGAATGATCAATGCTCAACACAAGCAAGTATGATATGATGATGAGTATGATGCTTTGCACAATTATAAGAGAGAGAGTTAGAGAGACAATGGATCAAACGCAAACACCAAGATTTGTTTCGAGGTTCGAGCACCTTGCTCTACATCCCCGCCTACACCACCGTGTAGGATTTCCACTATCTAACTCCCACCGAGGGAACCTCTACCGAAGAGGATTTCTTACAACTCTAGGAGTACCAACTCCTCTCTCAAACAACCACCACCTCACAACCGAGGGGTAAGGCCCGTAGCCAATACAACAACCAATCCACACACCTCTACCGAAGAGGCTCACAACCAAACTCCACCTCTACCTAAGAGGGAGCAAACCAATACCACACTCCGATCACCTCTACCGAAGAGGGATACAACAAATAAGGAGGGTTTACAACAATGAGGTTTACAACAAACAACCTCAAACACTTCTCTTTCTTTTTCTCTTATCTTTTTCCACAAAAATAAGATCCTAATTAGTTTAGGATAGAAGATAGCTCAAGTGTGGAAAAACTAGGTGTTTGGAAAACTAGCAACAAAGAAAATCACTTGGGAAAATCCTTCCAAAGATATAGAATGAAAACCAAGACAAATCTCCCAAAATATTCTTTTCTTTGATTTTTCCAAAAACCTAAAACAATAAAGATTGAAGAATTAAAGCCCCAAACACTTTTGAAAACTTGTTTTTAAAACCTCTAGAATCAGAAATTTTTCTCCTTGAAAACTTGGCCAAAATCCCCAAAGAGATGGAGTTTATATAGGCCAAACAGAAACTAGCCGTTAGAGCTGAGCTGGCAGCTCTGACAGGCGTCGGTCGACCGGCCGGTCGACCGCCAACGGTCAGAAAAAGTGACCGTTGGGCACTAGCGGTCGACCGGCCCGGTCGACCGAAACATCCTGAGAGTTGAACTCTCAACTCGGTCGGTCGACCGGTCCCGGTCGACCGACTACAATGTGTAGCCATCGTGCACGTCTGTGCACATCGGTCGACCGACCCGGTCTACCGGCCACTTGGTGCGGTCGACCGTTCCGGTCGACCGAACTGGCCTGGCAGGCACAGTGCAGAACTGCACAGATACGGGATTTGAAAATAGGTCTTTTCACTCAATAAAAATCCCATAAATTCACAGTAAATCTAAAAAATAGTTTTAATCACAATAAAAACTGTTTTTTCTAAAAATATGTTTTTCTAAAACTTGTTTTATCATTTTACTTTGATAACCAAACTTGTGATAAAAATTTCAAGACATATATCAATCATATCAATTCATTTTTGTGTCTTGCCAATTTTATCAAAAATAAACTTGTATTTTATCAAACTAGAATTTTCCAAAACATGAATAGGATAGTCAAAATAAGTTTGTCTAGCAAGTTTAAGCATGTATGTATATCTAGAACATATCTAATATACATAGGTATAAGGTAAACTTGTTTTGATCTATTATTCATGAAAACCAAAAACCAAATCATGAAACGTGTGTGTTTTGTGCACTTGAGCATATCAACTAAACTAAGCTTTACAAATATGGATCTAAAACACAAACTCTAAACTAGATACCTAAGTCTTCTTGACGATCTTCATCTTCAAGTAGACTCGGTCCAAACTCCGTGATTCTCCAAGTGCAAAGGTATGATCTTTAAGCTTTGGCACCGGAATCATCAAGAATAGCTTCTAATCATCTTGTTGAAGCTAATCACCAACCTAATATCCTGTTAATGATCTGAAACTTAGAAACACAAGAATATTAGTAAACATAACTACATGAGTGTTGATCATCATCAAAACTAGAGTGGAAGGCCATTGGGCCAACAATCTCCCCCTTTTGATGATGACAAAACTCATGGAGTTATATATGCATGGATTAAAGATAAGCTTCAAGGACGCTCCCCCTTAACTCATGCATAGGGATAAAACAATAATATATGCAATGAATATTAAACATGAAACATGCGTATGCATAAACAATAAATGGTTCTAGATATCAAATGGAATATTCAAAAACAAAATAAGCTCTAGATACCAATTACAAAGCAAACTCTATATATCAATTAAACTTAATATTCTTGAGATTAAAACATAATATATGCATATAAAACATAAGCATGCATATAAAACATGTACCAATCATGCATAGAAGTAATTTGGCATGTTAAACTCTCAAATAATTCTCCCCCTTTTTGTCAATCATCAATAAAGGGGTAAACAATCAAAACCATAGATAAAATGAGGGGTAAAAATCTTTCTCTCCCTTTTTGTCAATCAAAACAATGCAAACAATGTTCTCCCCTTTTTGTCTAAAACAAAAACAAAATCAATAAGGGGTGACTACAACATGATATCAATTAAAAAATATGTCAATGAAGCATCTTGATACCAATAAACAAGAATCAATATATGTTATATGCTATATACATTCATGAAGAGGAAGACGCTAAGTTAGCTTCCCTATACATATGCATTACATGAAGAAGGGATGACAAGCCCCAATTCACATAACACATATTATGTAATGCATAAGAGGAGATGTGAAGCTCCCCCTACACACGTATATCATATAAAGAAGAGTTGTCAAGCTCCTCAATTTATAATATACTCAACATGAATCTATATGTAAGAGAGATGTTAAGCTCTCCTTGCATATAGGAAATACAAATCAAAACTTTGAATATTTTCTTTAAACAAAATTTTGAAAATACCAATTGTAATTAAACATAACAAATTACCAATTGTAAAACAACATAACAAATTTTGAATGTCTAAACACAAATTTTGATACCAATTGTAAGAATATATTTCATTTTGAAAATATATAAAACAATTTGATGTTGATATCATATGTTCAAAATAACAACTTTTAATCATAAAGAGTGGGAGTACAAATACCAATTGAAATACAAAATCAAATTTCTCCCCCTTTATGAAAAACAAACTAAAGACATGCATAGTCTTGATAACAATTTAAAAGTAATCAATTTAAACAAAATTGAAACTCAAGCACTAGCATAAACACAAACATATATATGTATGAAAGATAGATACCAATAGAAATTGATATACTTGGAATTTAAAGCATACATACATACAAAACATATATGAGTATACAAGAAGATCAAAATGATACCAATTGAAAGAGTTCAATGATACCAATTGACATAACAATAAGTTCAAGTGTATCATCATATTATCTACCACCCAATCATAATTCAAGTTTAAAGATTTTCAATTTAGGGCATACATGAACATGATCTCCATCCTACCGCCCTTGGAAGGTAGGGGTTTTCAAAGATAGATTTGAAAATGTAGTTTTGTTTGAAAATCACTACCAAAATGAAGAACACCGCAACTAGTTAAATGGAAAACTTGTTAACTAGCACGAAATCCTTCAAGCAAGGAATAAAACAAAATTGAAATTCACATGATAATCATCACTCTAACCAATAAAGCATAACTCATGAGGAACAAAACATGAGCAATAGATATGAGTGTACAAATAATGTGTGAAGATCATAATCATGAAAAATATCATTAAGCTCAATTATTCCTTAAAACATAATTCCATCAAAACTATTTAATCTTCAAGGCATATGTATGTCTAATACAAACTATAGTATACATACATATCCAAAACATAACGAGTCCACAAAATATATGCATTAAGGCACGTGGCTCAAAAAGGATACTCATGTATAGTCAATAGTTTGAATAAGATGGACATATACATGAAGTCAAACATAAAACATGAAAAATATGAAAAGCTAAATTTTCATTAAACACAAATTTCATTTCAAGGTATATGTATGAATTGTCAAACATGAAGTATACATACATATCCCTAAACACAATTGAGTCCAAATATAGATTTGCATGAAGGGCAAATGACTCAAGGGGTATACATGTATATCTTAATGTTTTGGCAAATAAAACATATACATGAAATCAAAACTCATATAAATCCAAAAATATGAATACAAGTCTAAAATGTATGGATCATCAAAACTAGACTATACTACACATCTAATGGGTTCAAATAAGCAATCAAGCTCAAATGTATATAGATTTATTTGTGGCCCATTATATGTACAAGTATAACCTAATCTTAATGAAAACTAACATTCAAACAAATATTCAAGACATGAAGCATCAAAACACAATATAAAAATCATCATGATAAAACTAAAACATGATACTATGTAAATTCACATGTATAGATTCATGATGTACATTATAGCTTAAATAAAAGTGAGAACACTAAATATGGGTTCATATAAGCATATGTGTCTCAAATACTATACATGTATGTCAAGGATCTAATAAACATGGAATGAACATACTAATCCATAGACAATGAACATGCTATAAAACATCAAAACATGCTATAAGCAATGAAATGGAAAGCATGTAAACAATAAATGGGAGTAAAGGATTGTTACCAAAAAGAAGAAGCAACTTTCCTTGTCTCCAAAACATGGTGGTCATCTCCACCAAATCTTCCCTTGAAAGTGATGCATCCAATTTGATTTCCATGAAGTCCGGAACGCATCCACTCCAAGGTGTCATCACTCTTACGTCATGTGAGAGCCCCACCTACATCAAACAAAGGAGGGGTGGTCTTTGGTACCCACATCTTGTTGGGTCCATGGGGGTTAGTCCTTTCTCTAACCCAAACAAAATTCTTTGCTAAATTAGGAGTATGTAATCTATCATAACAAAATTTAGCAAGGTGGCCCTTACGTCCACAATGTGTACATGAGTACACATGAGCATACATGTGTTGATGGTGTCCGAGGAGCATGTGTATGCCGTGGAGGGTGTGCATGCATAGAAGTTGGAACTTGTTTCTTTCGAACCAAGGTTTCCAATCGTGAGTGGTTCATGGCACATTGGCTCATAGTGGAGACCAAACAATCCATTTTCTTCTTTAACAAATTTATATCATTTTCGAGCATAGAAGAAGTGGAACATGCAATGGGTGATTTAGGTGAAACTACCCTAGCATGGCAAACATGAGAATCAATCTTATTTTGCAAAACAATATTTTTCTCTAAGCAAACATTTAAATCATTGGAAATAGAAATGATTTTGTTTTTCAAAACAACATTCTCTTTTAAAACAAAATCAACTTTAGAAGATAAATTTTCATTTTCTTCAAAAGAATTTCACAATCATTTTTAGACTTTAAAATTTATTTTCTTTTAAAGCAAGTTCCAATTGAGATCTCAACGAATCCCTTTCATTATAGACCTCAACCTTTCTTGCAAAAACAATCAAGTCTAGCATGCAAACTTTTATTTTCTTTTTCAATATCTAGACTTTTCCTTTTTCAAAATCTTATATTTTTCAATTAACTTTTCACAAACAATAGATAGTTCTTCATTCAAAACATGGGGATCAACGATATCATCACTTGAAGAACTAGCATCATAATCACTATCTAGGTGGGATTCCGAATGTACCTCAAGGGAGTCATTCCCTTGGACCATGAAGCATTGTGGATCGGATTCTCCACTAGATTCCTCTTCTTGAATTTGTACTTGAAGCTCGGAGGTGTTGGTGGTTATCAACTTGTTCCACACTGCAAAAGCGGAATCAAGGTTAGAAACACTCATAAGATAATCTTTAGATAAAGTGCTTCTAATGGCCTCTAGGGCTTGTGCATTGGCCCCTATATGATTACCATCACCAAGATAACATCTCTTGGTGGCGGCAAGGAAGACATGCAAACTAGGGTCTTTAGGTACATGGACATCCTATACTTCCAAACATCAATGTTGGAAGGGTCAAAGCTAGGAGGGGTCATGAAGTTCATGGTAAACCATATATGAATGTGCAAACAAACAAATGTAAATGAGATTAGCAAGCAAATGGATCACTCCTAGGATGTTAAGCCTAAGTATCAGGAGCACTAGCTCTGATACCAATGAAAAACACCTAGAGGGGGGTGAATAGGTGTAAGTGCTAATCTAAGAAACTAAATGCAAACTAAGTGCGCTAAATGCGGAAGCTAATGCAAATTATGCACAAACTAATACAATACAACAAGTGTAGCCGAATCCCCTTGCGAGGCTCTGGACTAACTCCCCTTGATTCCCCTTGAAATGGGTTGAGGCGCTATGTGAAGCTCTTGTTGGATGAGTACAAGTTAGGCACACACACACAAGCAATCCAAGCAATATGAAATACACACAATCAAGCCAAGCATATAATAGATATGACAATAAGAAATGCAAGGCACAACACAAGCAATATATGATATGAATGAATCAATGCTCAACACAAGCAAGTATGATATGATGATAGGAGTATGATGCTTTGCACAATTATAAGAGAGAGAGTTAGAGAGACAATGGATCAAAACGCAAACACCAAGATTTGTTTCGAGGTTCGAGCACCTTGCTCTACATCCCCGCCTACACCACCGTGTAGGATTTCCACTATCTTAACTCCCACCGAGGAACCTCTACCGAAGAGGATTTCTTACAACTCTAGGAGTACCAAACTCCTCTCTCAAACAACCACCTCACAACCGAGGGGTAAGGCCGTAGCCAATACAACAACCAATCCACACACCTCTACCGAAGAGGCTCACAACCAAACTCCACCTCTACCTAAGAGGGAGCAAACCAATACCACTCCGATCACCTCTACCGAGAGGGATACAACAAATAAAGGAGGGTTTACAACAATGAGGTTTACAACAAACAAACCTCAAACACTTCTCTTTCTTTTTCTCTTATCTTTTTCCACAAAAACAAGATCCTAATTATTTTAGGATAGAAGATAGCTCAAGTGTGGAAAAACTAGGTGTTTGGAAAACTAGCAACAAAGAAAATCACTTGGGAAAATCCTTTCAAAAGATATAGAATGAAAACCAAGACAAATCTCCTAAAATATTCTTTTCTTTAATTTTTTCCAAAAACCTAAAACAATAAAGATTGAAGAATTAAAGCCCCAAACACTTTTGAAAACTTGTTTTTAAAACCTCTAGAAACCAGAAATTTTTCTCCTTGAAAACTTGGCCAAAATCCCCAAAGAGATGGAGTTTATATAGGCCAAACAGAAAACTAGCCGTTAGAGCTGAGCTGGCAGCTCTGACAGGCGTCGGTCGACCGGCCCGGTCGACCGCCAACGGTCAGAAAAGTGACCGTTGGGCACTAGCGGTCGACCGGCCCGGTCGACCGAAACATCCTGAGAGTTGAACTCTCAACTCGGTCGACCGGTCCGGTCGACCGACTACAATGTGTAGCCATCGTGCACGTCTGTGCACATCGGTCGACCGACCCGGTCGACCGGCCACTTGGTACGGTCGACCGGTCCGGTCGACCGAAAATGGCCTGGCAGGCACAGTGCAGAACTGCACAGATACGGGATTTGAAAATAGGTCTTTTCACTCAATAAAAATCCCATAAATTCACAGTAAATCTAAAAAATAGTTTTAATCACAATAAAAACTGTTTTTCTAAAAATATGTTTTCTAAAACTTGTTTTATCATTTTACTTTGATAACCAAACTTGTGATAAAAATTTCAAGACATATATCAATCATATCAATTCATTTTTGTGTCTTGCCAATTTTATCAAAAACAAAACTTGTATTTTATCAAACTAGAATTTTTCAAAACATGAATAGGATAGTCAAATAAGTTTGTCTAGCAAGTTTAAAGCATGTATGTATATCTAGAACATATCTAATATACATAGGTATAAGGTAAACTTGTTTTGATCTATTATTCATGAAAACCAAAAACCAAATCATGAAACGTGTGTGTTTGGTGCACTTGAGCATATCAACTAAACTAAGCTTTACAAATATGGATCTAAAACACAAACTCTAAACTAGATACCTAAGTCTTCTTGACGATCTTCATCTTCAAGTAGACTCGGTCCAAACTCTGTGATTCTCCAAGTGCAAAGGTATGATCTTTAAGCTTTGGTACCGGAATCATCAAGAATAGCTTCTAATCATCTTGTTGAAGCTAATCACCAACCTAATATCCTGTTAATGATCTGAAACTTAGAAACACAAGAATATTAGTAAACATAACTACATGAGTGTTGATCATCATCAAAACTAGAGTGGAAGGCCATTGGGCCAACAATATTGGGTTGTTGGGTTTTGGGTAAGGGTATGGATTAGGATTAATGGGTATAGGTAATGGTTTGGGGATAAGGAAATAGAAGACAATAATAAGAATAATAATATCATATATAATAATAATACTAATAACTATAATAGTTAACAACAATTATGATAATAATTATCAATGATAATAATATAATAAGAGTTATAATAATAACAGTAATAATATTAATCATAATAAAAATAAAAAAAACATCAATGATAATAATTAACAATAACTATAATAATAACAAAACAACAATATTAATAATAATTAATAACATTAATAATAATGATAAAAATAACAATCATAATGAAATAATAATAGTAACAACCCCTACTGATAAATACAAACAACAATAATAATAGTAATAGTAATAGTACTAATAATAAATAAAGTTAAATTGACATTTAATATTTCAAACCAATTAGTATATTTAATATGATAATAACCATAAACCAAGTAAATTAATAATGATAAACAAATAAAATAACATTATAGCAAAATAAATATTTAAAAATTTAAAATACAGTAGTACTAACTAGGGATATTACAGATATGGGGGAGTGTTTTCTCCCATATCTTCATACGCTCTCCCCCTTTCAAATTCTGCTATAAATACCTGTAAATTATCAGCAGAGAGAAAACGATTCAGCATAGACTAGGCTACAAAAAATGATTCTGTAGTTTATAACTTAGGTTTTTTAGTTTTTTTTATGTAGTTTTCATTTTTCGTTATGTAAATGAGAGGAGAGGAAAGTTTCATTGAGGAATAAGAGTGAAGCTTGTACTGAGAGTGATACCGTTGTAAGTTCTTCTTTTTTTTCATTATTATTTGAATCGAATCAAAGTTACATTTTCATGTTCTTCTTTCTCTTCTTCCTCTCTTACTCTTCTTCTAGTGGTTTTTGATGATAATCCAAATGAACCTATAGCATCGAAGATGCATTGCCATTGCAAATGCCCTTGATGGCTTATGGGAATGGATAGCCATTTCTATTATTTTTTGCTTTCATTTAAGTTCATAATTTAAGTCTGAGAGCAGGAAAGATCCTATCTGCCATGCTTTGCTCGCCTTCAAGGCAAGGTAAGTCTTTGCCAAGAATTCAAGGTAAGTCATCAACCGAAAGAGGTAAGTAAGTTCTTTTAGGTTTTTTCCTTTCTTTTAATTTTTAGTTTAGATCACCTCCATCACCAACTATCAACTCTCTTTTATTACTCCTTTTATTTCTTTGTATAATTTTTATTTTCCAATTTTCTACAACCACCATCTCCTTCTATCTACCACTTTCACAAATTGACATAGTTATCGTTCTCTTTTCTTTCTAAAGAACAAAAAAGAACTTTTAACCATTTTAAGTGAATTAAAAGAGAACTTACAACATTCTTCCATTGCAAGTCCCTCCTTGTAGATCACGACTCATATAGTCGCTTGCTATCGCGGTAGAATTGAGTACCTTGCTCTATCTATTCTTAAGTTCTGAAATTTTGTATTTTTCTATGTGCAGGTTCCAACTCAATCAAATTTTGGCGCCAATGACAGGGAGAGAAAGTAAGTAACTCTCTTTGTATTTACTTTATTGGTTAACTTTTTTCTCTATTCTTGTGTGCAGGAGAAGACATCAAGGAAATTTTTGCTGCAATGAACATATAAGTGGTCTTGAACTCTGTTCAAGAAAGCAGAGCCCAGAAGCCCTCAGATTTGCCGCATTCTCACGGCAATCTGAGTAGACTATTAACATATATTTTTTGCAGGTAGGTTGAATTGCAAAGTTAAGTTTATGCAGCTATTTATTTTCTTATTTAACTCACTGTGTATACTTTTCTAATTTCAACAGTAAATTATTGCTTGTAAATGCTAAAAAAATGTTTAGACTTGCATTTAGGCACGTGTCTATTTTGTTATATTTTCTATTTACTGTTGAAGAGTGCTGGAGCTAAGGTACGTGTGCATAGAATATAGTTTAGGGAACATATTTTAAGTAATGTATATTGCTTAAACTGTTGCGTTTTCTATATACTTGTACACTTGAACGAATACATTAAGGGCACATTCTTAAACAAGATAAGGTCGGGAAGTCATTACCCTCCCTTTGCCCACAAACAATCTCCTCACTCATTAACCCAAGCTCAACTTAAAACTGAGTAGACGTTGGCCCTAGGGAGATCTTGGACTCAATAGAAGACTGATCTAAGGGGAAAGTTGATTAGAATTTGACTCTTACCAAATCGGTGTCAAAGGTTGGGGTGAGAGGCAAAACCTCGAAAAACAGTGGTTTGACATAATTAAGCCCGTTGCTTAGGCACGAATAACTCCCACTAGTCTTACCCCTACCTGACCTATCAACTTGTGGTCAGATTATGCAATATACCCCTCATGAACAGTCTAACCAGTTAAGAGTTGTCTAGATCTATTGTCTACCCTAACTTAGGCTAAATTTTCTTTATTTGTTTGTTTACTTGTTTTTGTTTTTGTTTTTGACATCTTGGTGATGTAGATTATAATCACAATTATTTCTATGCATACCCGACCTCTTTTGACGTGGATATTATCAACCCGGCATGTCATAACTTTAACCAACCAAGTATGCCAGATTAGTCTTATCCGAATCAATACATGGCCCAGTCATAATATTATGAACAAGGCTGAATAATCATCACTACTCTTCACAGAGTCAATGGGGATACAATTCCCCCGAGTCATATTGTCAACCACCATTCCAACATTCAACTTCAAATTTTTCTAGTCATGATCAACCCATAGAAGAAATATCTGGGGTGACTAAGAGCATAGAAGCCATTATTGAGTCCCAAGAATAAAAGCTGAAAATGATGGACTCACAATTCCCACAAAACCTCTAAATCCAATATCCTTACTCCATTTTTCAAGTCCCACAACAAGAAAAAGAACCTATGTACTTAGATAGGAGTATGAAAAACCTGATTCAATTCGAAAATGATTTTTCCCAATCTGTCAATAGGCTAGAAGCACAAATGAGTTGTTTGATCAACATAGTAACAGATAGGAATGAGGAAACTCTACCTAACACATTTTTGACCATTCCTTATTGCCCTAATCATATTGATAGGAACGAAGAATCATGGTGTCTTAGAGACTTTGACCAAGATTCAATTCAATTCACCACAAAATCTTGAACTTAACCAATATCAACATGTTGACAAGTTGGCGAGTTTCCATTTCAATGAAATTGAACTTGAACATGATGTGACCCTGACCTACAACTTTGTGATTCAATTTCAATTTTGAATCTAAATTGCCTCTGGTATCCTTGCCCAAGTTGGACCCATATCTCGAGCCAATATTGATTCATGTATCCATAAATTTTGAAATTGAACCACCTCTTTTGGACAGTCATATTTCATTGATGGGAAAATAATGTGAATTTGAGTTCTTTGATTTGCACTCAACTCTTGAACCAATACTGACTCTCAAACCTACACTTGATTTTTTTGAGTTAGTAATGATCCCGAACCTATCACTCTTGAGCCAAGTCAACCATTCCACCAATGCACATTCTTTTGTAGGACATAAGTATAGACCGTGATAACTTCGTGATGATTTTCTAAGACTGGTCATGTAAAGAAAATAAGTTCATGATAGGATCTTTCATGATCCTATTCATATTGAGGATTGTAAATATGAAAATAGAAAAGAAGTCAATAAAGGTAGGTTCCGTGAACCACTATATTATTTTGATTGGGTAGCAACGTTTGGTCCAATCCGACCACCACCGGAACTACCACCTTGAGGTAACATTTTCCTTCTCTTTCTTCTTTTTCATGCATTTATGCATTCATTTATACATTGAGGACAATGCATGAGATAGCTATAGGGGAGGGTTCTAACATAACATTAGTTTTCTTTTATTTAAATTTTTTTTACATTTTCTCTACTTTTAAAAACTTTTTGAAAAGAGAAACAATATTTTGACCTATTATTGTAAGAACTTCATTTAATTTTAAAAAATAGGAGAATCATAATTAGGATTTCTTGTACTTGGTCAAAATAAGATTATTTGTTTGATTTCCAGGGTTAGGAAGAAAATTTGAAAAAGTAATTTAGTCTTGATTTTTACCTTGATAAATATGCATGCTTTATACACCCTACACAATTAGGGTTCAAAAACAAAGATTCTTATGCCTTATAAAAAAATAAAAATAAAAATATATATATCAAAAATTCTCTGATAAGCTGGGTAATTGTGCCTCATAAAGTATAAGTATTCATGCCTAAAAGTGGTCCATATAATAAATAAAATCCTTAATTTTGTGGCCTTATTTGCTTGAGTCCTTAAATCCTTAGGTTTTTTTCTCACTCGATGCCCTAAGACCATCGGTTTTGAAGTCACCGACTAAAGGCTCGTTACATGGGCGATTAGAAAGCCTAATAAAACTATGAAATAATACCACCAAAAAAAATGCATAAGAGTTAGAGTTAAAGAAGCTCGAGTCAAAATTTCACTATCACAAAGGTGTATATGACTTAGGATAAAATAATAGACTATATGAGAATTACAGTTTAACTCCTTACCTTGATTGATAATAATTTTTTTGAATATAGACTAAATTTAGAAATGAAAATTTTGATTTTCCTCTAACTTATAAATTACTTGAAATTTTACAATAATACTTCAAATATTTTCTCTCTTATTTATAATGATTTTCAAAAATACTAACACTTTGTTTCTCTTTCATTATGGATTTTGTGGGTGTAATCAACTGAAAACCCTCACGAGACAAAACTTGCACTCTAGGGGTAGCCTAGAGGTTCAATGGCTTGTTGCACATGCTAAGTGCAACCATAATTTCTACAAAAATAAGTTAGATTAGGTTATCTCTATCTTTTTATTTGTTTTTCTCAAGGACGATCAAATGATAGGTGTCAGGGTGTGATCGTACACGTATTTTGGCATATTCTTATTACATTCCCATACTTGTTTAGTAATAATCCCTGCTATTTAATTATTAATGCCTGATTTTGTAGAGGCAGATTAATGGAGATTAGAGAAGATAATTATAAATATTTCCCAACTAATTTGGATTTATTTGGATTTATTTTGTTAACTGGGAGAATCAAGGAGATAATGGCAAAATCAGAGCTTACACAGAAAATCTAACAGAAGATATACGCACATAAGAGATCAACGGACGAACGCCCCACGAGATCTGGCCCATTGGCCAGATCCCTGCAGTGGAAACGCAGCTTCAGCCATGTTTTCACGGTCATTTGGTTAGATATGGGGAAGCATTTCCTTCCCCTATCTTCATACACTATCCCCTTTTATATTCTGCTATAAATACCTATAAATTCTCAGTGCAGAGAAAATGATTCAGCAGAGAGCATAGGCTATACTATTCTAATCATTTGTAACTTAGGTTTTTAGTTTTCTTTTATGTACTTTTCATTTTTCTTTATGTAACTGAGAGGAGAGGAAAGTTTCATGGAGGAATGAGAGTACTTATACTGAGAGTGACACCGGTGTAAATTCTTTTTTTCTTTCATTGTTATTTGAATCGAATCAAAGTTACATTTTCATGTTCTTTTTCTCTTCTTCTTCTCTTACTCTTCTTCAATCGGTTTTTTATGATAATCCAAATGAAACCTATAGCATCGAACATGCCTTACCATTGCAAGTGCACTTGATGGCTTATGGTGATGGATAGTCGTTTCTATTTATTTTTTGCTTTCATTTAAGTTCGTAGGTTAAGTCTAGGAACAAGGAAGATCTTATCTACCATGCTTTGCTCGCCTTCAAGATGAGTTAAGTCTTTGCCAAAGATACAAGGTAAGTCATCAACTGGAATAGGTAAGTAAGTTTTTTTAGGTTTTCTTCCTTTCTCTTAATTTTTAGTTTAGATCACCTCCATCACCTACTATCAACTCTGTTTTATTTATTTCTTTTATTTCTTTGTATAACTTTATTTTTCATTTTCTACAACCATCATCTCCTTCTATCTACCACTTTCACAAATTAACATAGCTTTCTCTCTTTTTTTCTAAAGAACAAAGAAGAACTTTTAACCATTTTAAGTGAATTAAAAGAGAACTTCTGACACGCTTCCATCACAAGTCCCTCCTTGTGGATCACGAGCTGCATAGCCACTTACTATCGCGGTAGAATTGAGTACCTTGCACTATCTATTCTTAAGTTCTGAAATTCTGTATTTTTCTGTGTGCAGGTTCCAACTCAATCACACAGCTTGCAATATTCCGGCTCGTATGACTCTGTATAAGCTACTTCGCCTCTCAAATGAGATAAGAGAGGCACTTAGGAATGTACTTGCTAACTCAGAAACTTTTCTGACACAAGTGCCGGCGACCCGTGTTAATGATAACGGGATTCCGTGCCCCCAATGTCATTTGGTGCAACGACAGGTATCATCCATCACCTTCACTCCTCAGGACACGCTCCTCAAAGATAATAAGTATGATAGACCTCTATACTATACTGGGTATATTGGTTCTACATATATCAAGAGGATCCAAGTTGATCGAAGGTCTGCTCTTAACATCATCCCAAAGAGGCTTCTCTACTTCCTGGGTATCCCACTTAGCAGGTTATCCACCACCACTACAACCATTTATAGCTTCAATGCCGGGAGTAATTACCCTCTAGGCATGATTCATCTCCGATGCCAAATTGGAAACTTAAAATCAGAAGTAACGTGCTACATCATCGACAGTGACACGGTTTACAACCTCTTTCTCAGCGACCATGAATTCATGCCAACTAGATTGTCCCTTCCACACTGCACCAACGCTTCAAATATGTGGGAGACGATACTATGGTCCAAATGTAATTCACTGAAGTGCAACCATTCAAAGGAGTGAATAACTACTTCACTGACTCCCTCCTCTACCAAGTGGATATCGAGCCATTGAAGCAATCATTGTCCGATGACGACGTCAACAGTGGCAATGAGGTGGATTCAGGATCAGAAGAAGATGTGCCAGCTACTATTAGTGTAGAACTAATTATAGCATATCTAGATGATTTTGATTGTAATAAGCCCGTTGAAAATGAGGGTGAATGGGTTCCTAATGAGAATATCACTTTTGATTACTCTTTCTATCTTAAAGAGCTATCTGTCAATGTTAGGTCCTTACACATGCCTTTACCAGTCTCGAAAATGGCATGCATGCATATTCAGGACAATGAAGGGTCTCTCTTCATTGTCCCTTCTTGTAAAAGGGACCAATCACCAATTGTGTTTGGCAGAGGCTGGGCTCAAGCTCCGACATCTAGAGAATAAGACGATGACTTGGAATCCCCAAATTCTTTCATTATGCACGGTCAGCGCACTATATGATGAAAAAAAAGGGTACAGCTTAAATCACGGAGATGGTTTGAGTTTCGGTAAAGGGCGTTGTATACCTTTGCAGCCTTTCGTACCCAAAGAAAAACCTCCTAACTATTATGACCGCACCCCGCAGGGGGTTGAGATATGTCACTGTTCCTCCACAGTCATAACCAGAGTCTGATGGATCACTACCATTGCAATCTTCAGATTCATCCAGCTGGGATTCTGATTGTAGTGTAGGGGTAGTCTTCAAAAAGTTATTCGCCAACGTGACATCTATCAGTTAGGAGGAGCAAGATGACAACATCGAGCCATTCGATGCTGATCCTTGGGCTCAATAACTTGATCTTCAATGGAAGAAGCATTTCGAACAGCGAACCTCCAACTGAAGATAAGGTGATCAAAGTCGACGTGGGTGATCAAGCACGCTCAAAGCTCATCTCTATAAGCGAAAGCCTATCTCCAATAGAGAAACAAGGCCTCATATCCCTCATACGGGAGTATATTAACGTCTTTACTTGGAGCTATGAAGACATGCTAGGCCTCGATCCTCAGGTGGCTATTCATCATCTTAATATCAAATAGGATGCTAAACTAGTTAAACAGTAACAACAACGGTTTTGACCTGATATCATGAAAGCAATCAAAACAAAGTTCATAAACTCATCGAATGCGGCTTCATTCAAGAAAAGCAGCACCCAGACTGGGTTGCTAATATTATCCCTGTACTTAAGAAAAATGAAAAGATCAGAGTCGGCATCGACTTCCATGATCTCAAAGCAGCCTGTCGTAAGGATGAATTTTCGTTGCCCATTACTGATGTCATGATTAACAACACATGTGGCTTCGAAAGGATGTCCTTCATGGATGGCTTTTTAGGGTACAATCAAATTAAGATACACCTGGATGATGAGAAGCACACATCATTCAGAACGCCATTAGGGGTATATTGTTACATAGTAATGTCATTCAGATTGAAGAATGCCGGTGCAACTTATCAACGCTCCATGAGCACAAACTTTCGTGATCATCTACGAAAAATGGTGGAATGCTATGTTAATGCTAATGCAGTTAAAAGTCGCAGCAAAAGCAACCATCTCGATGACTTGAAAATCATATTCAACATCATGCGGGCTCACCAATTGAAGATGAAACTGACCAAATCATTCTTGGGAGTGTCGAGTGGCAAGTTCCTTGGATTTATAGTTACATCCAAAGGAATTCATCTTGACCCCGACAAAGTTAAGGCAATTCAGGGCATGCAACCCTCGAAGACCTTCAAATAGCTCAAAGGTTTACAAGACAGACTTGCCTTATCCGAAGATTCACCGTAAATCTTTCGGGTCATTGCCAACCATTTACACAGTTAATGAAAAAAGGCGTCTCCTTCATATGGGATGAAGCTTGTCAAAAGGCTTTTGAAGATATCAAAGAATATCTTACCATGCCTCCAGTCCTGGTGGCTCCTGTTTCAAAAAAAACTATTCCTACCCTATATACGAGCTATGGACCACTTTCTGGGCGCTCTTATTGCACAGAAGAACGATGAAGACTGCGAACAGACCATCTACTACTTGAGCAGAACTCTAATCGGGGTCGAATCTCGATATAATCCCATCGAGAAAGAGTGTCTAACTATCGTCTTCGCTGTTTAAAAGACACGACATTATTTGGTTGGCCAAACCATACATGTCATTTCAAGAATCAATCCCTTACGCATTCTCATGACAAAACCAGGATCCTTAAACTCTAGACTAGCTAATTGGGTCATTCTGTTGTCCCAATACGACATGACTTTTTTACCCTAAAAGGCAATCAAAGAGCAAGCTCTTGCAGACTTTCTGGCTGCTCACCCAGTTCCAAAAACGTCTAAACTACACATGGATATTTCGGATGAGGTCATCGAAGCCAATATGACCTCAGAAGATGATATATGACAAATGTTCTTTGACAGTGTATCAAGAACGGGTCTTATAGGCAAGATCATTGCTGGAGTGGGGGTAGTATTCATCTCGTCCGAAAATCACATTCTTCCTTGTGCGTTCTCATTAACAGACCCTGCTCTAATAATATACCTGAGTATAATGCTTTGCTCATTAGCCTCCAGCTCGCTCAACAAATGGGAGTACAGTACCTTGAAATTTATGGTGACTACAATTTGATTATCAGCCAAGTCAAAGAAGAGTATGAGGTCCGTCATGAAGACCTGATACCTTACCATCATGCAGCCATCAAGTTAGCCACTCAGTTGACGGCTTCTACATTAGCCATGTGTCTCGCCTCCTGAATACAAAGGCAGATGTTTTAGCTACGCTCGCAGTTACATTAGCCTTGCCAGTAGACACCACTTATTGTCTTACGGTGGCTACTCATCATCTCTTTTGTCCGAAGTACAGTTTAGAGGTTAGCGAAGTTCATACAACCTCGACCAACTTCGAACCAAGGACTAGTGATTCTCGATCATCGACTATGCTTTGCATGGCATACTGCCCGATGATCCTAAGGAAGCGGCTTCTGTTTAACGAAGATCTACTCGATTCTACTATAATGCAGTGGTGAAGACGTTGTACCATCGTTCATACGACGGTATACTTCTTCGTTATTTATCCAACACGAAAGCACGAGAAGTACTTAAAGAGACCTATGATGGCATATGTGGAACTCACCAACTAGGTTCGAAGCTTAAGAGCTGACTGCACTGACTCGGCTATTATTGGCCAACCATGATCGGCGACGCGGTTGAATATGCAAGAATAAGTAAGGCCTATCAAATTCATACAGATTTCATACAACAACCCCGGAGCTACTCCACCATACAGTCACTTCATGGTCATGTGAAACATGGGGAATTGACATTGTAGGACTCATCGGTCCTCCGTCGGCAAAAGGTCATCGGTTCATCCTTGTGATAACCGATTACTTCTCAAAGTAGGCAGAAGCTGCACCGCTCGCTGAAGTTAAAATCACCAATGTGGTCAACTTCATCAAACAGCATGTCATCTACTGATTTGGTATCCCCAGGCAGATCATCCACGATAATGGTCTCCAATTTGCAAGCCAATCATTCTATCCGTTCTGCGACAAGTACCAAATTCAAAATGTGGCTCCAACTGCTTATAATCCTACCGCCAACGGGTTAGCAGAGGCGTTCAATAAGACAATCATCAAGCTTCTCAAAAAGTTTATCTCTTCAAGCAAACGAGATTGGAATATGAAGCTCAGTGAATGTCTTTGGGCCTACGAACGATGGTCCGAACTCCTACAGGCAATATGCCTTTCTCTCTAGTTTACATATGTGAAGTAGTCATACCTCTAGAGATACAAATGTCATCACTCTGTATTGTTTTGCAAACTAAGATGACAGAAGGAGATAATGGCCGATTATATCTCCAAGAATTGGAAGCGCTGGATGAGAAGCGACTATAAGCTCAACAGCATATTGAGTTGTGCCAAGCTCGAATCTCAAAGGCCTTCAACAAAAAGGTCAAGGAGAGAGTCTTTCAGATAGGAGAGTTGGTCTTAACTGTCAGATGACCCATAGTCATGACACACAAGACCAAGGGAAAATTCTAACCTAAATGGGAAGGACCCTTCATGGTACAGACAGTCTACTTGAACGGAGCATATCACCTAGCGCATCCAAACGGCAACACGCTCATGATGTCGATTAATGGAAAGTTCTTGAAGAAGTACTATCCCTGATCACATTAACATTATACCTCTGGTCAAGAAAGTATTGTACATAACCACATTAATATTAAACCTCTGGCCATTAAGACAGACTTGTCTGACTTGTTTCTTCTATAAGAAATCCTTGTTCTCGAGCGGAATCCATTTCATCTCTGCTCCTCCTGAGATTTTGGTTGACATCCAGATATTATGATACAGGATGTTAACATCAAAAAGAAGACAAAGGCAAAATTTTGAATTTTAGTCTTGTCATTCTTCTTACTTTGAAGTCAAGCGTGCTTAAACGGTGATGTTAAGCACTCCTCTTCCTGATCATCCTTTGCTGATCCAAAAAGATGGTGATCATTCAATATGTAAGAGAAAGCATGTCTCCAATCATCTCTCCATCTCTGTCATTTGGCAAATCATGATTCGGCCTCCCGACGACCTTGATTGAGCCGAGTTCATTGAAGAAAGTTCGTGACATATCTCAGCGGAACCTTTCCACTGTTTCTATATTCTGGATTTGGGGATCAGTTGTAAGCATGAGTCCTAGCCATGATGAACATAAAATAATACTTTATAAGGAGTTTTGACTTAATGAATAAATTCCCCGTACAGCTTCTGTTATAGGTATCACTTAACAATCGGTTGAGAACAAGAATCCTGACTTAAGTGACACTTCACAAGGAGTTCTGACTTACTCGACCAATTCCACGCAAAGTTTAATTTGAACTCTTTAATATCTAGCGAGATTATAGAGGTCACCTGTGGAGAACAGAAAGATCCACTTCAAATAGCATGATTTGAAGCCTTTGGTGAATAAGGTTAGAGGAAAACATTAGCTTCTAAGCCTAATATAAAATCCTCGATAATTCATTATGCTGGGGGGAATAGCATGGCTAGCCCAACTCAAACGGTAGTTAGTCAAAGCACACCAAATCCGTTGATAGCTGAGAGTTTGCTAAAAATCCTAAAAGACCTGATCCCGTGTGATCCCTCCAAAATCCTCTACTAATTCCCTTCTATGGAATGGTAGATCTACAAAGCAAATAAGTCATGTTAAAATTTTCACCTCTGACTTTTTCTTCATTTTAGGAGTATTATTCTCCTATTCCCCTGCAGGAATGCTTTGATTCTTAAAATTTTGAGAGCGTTGTCTCCTATTCCTCGGTGGAATTCTCTAGCAATATTCTTATATTTTTGTAGAGAACGGTCAATTCCACCAAAGTCTTTTATTAATTCCTGTCCATGGAATGGTAGGACCACATCAAACTATAATCATTATTTTAGCAAAATAAATTACAAATCAAGCCTGTCACGTTAACATTAAACCTCTGACAGTAAAACCTTTGAATATCCTCAGCGGATCCTGCTGATATCCCTAGCGGATTGAAACTCCACCCGTTATTCTCCACCATAGAATGGCGGGCCCACTCAAATTTTTGATATATTAACGGCATATTAACCCTTGTCAAGTTAACATTAAACCTGGTGAATCCCTGATCACTTCGGGTAAAATCCTTTTTTTTTAATTCCCAACAAGAAAGTCCTATCTCTCCATCTTGATTGTCACATTAACAATATACCTCTGACAATTCTTTAAAGCATGGGATCCTTTTCAACTCCCTAGCGAGTTAGATTTCCCTCAGAGTTTTCAGTCCTCAGTGGACTCTTTGGTTGTCAAGTTAATGTTATACCCATAACCATTTCTTCCAAAACTCCTCTGAGGAAACGCTAAATTCTCCATGGAATATCAAATCACATTCCCCAGTGGAATAACTCATTTTGCAGTCATGTCTAGTCAATCACCTCTGAACGGCAAGATTCTAAGCCTGGTGGCTTCTCAATCAGTTATCTCCATGTTACCTCTGAACTGACAGATAGTCAAGTCTTATCTTCTAGTCTGGTAGGGACTATCTTTTACTGTTATGTCCAGTTAGCCACCTCTAAATGGCAGAGCTTTAAGTCTGATGTTCCTTAGTTAGTTATGTCCAGTCCATCACCTCTGAACCGATGGGTGCCCAGACCTCTTCCATTTCTATGGTACTCAAATTGTTATGTCCAGTTCGCACCTCTAAACAGACGAGTCCATAACTTTGTTCTCCATTCCCCCATCAGGGCCGGGAGTTCTTACTGTAAAGTTAATACGACTACCTCTAAACAGTGAATTGCGAGCCTGGTGTCTCTTACTTGGTCATGTCCAGTATGTCACCTCTGAACCAATGGGTGCCCAGATCAAATTCACTCTTGTAGTCCCAAGTGGGCTAGATGCTAAGTTAATATGACTATCTCTGGTAGCGGATTCGAAATTTAGTGTGTTTTATTCTATCACGTTCAGTTTGTCACCTCTGACTAGACAGCTCCATAAAATCGAGTTCACCTTCCTTTGTCGTTATGTTCAGTTTATCACCTCTGAACGATAAATTTTTGAGCTTAGTGGCTTCTCAATCGGCCATGTGCAGTCCATCACCTCTGAACCGATGATTACCTAATCTCACCTTTCTTGTCATCATGTCCAGTTTATTATCTCTGAACAACAAATTTTCGAGCTTGGTGGCTTCTCAATCGGTCCAGTTCATCACCTTTAACTGATAGATCGCCAAGTCTCAGCTTTCGTTTTGCCGTTATGTCCAGTTTCTCACCTCTGAATGGTAAAACTCTAAATTCGGGTATTTTCTAATTGGTTATGTCCAGTCTATCACTTCTGAACCGATCAATGTCCGAATTTCATCTTCAGTCTCTTGTGGACTTTCCTTTGTCATCACGTCTGTATTATCACCTCTGAACGATAAGATTTTGGGTCTGATAATGCCTAACTTGTCACGTCCAGTCAGTTACCTCTGAATGATTGGATTATTAGACCTACCCTTCTTTTATCCCTAGTGGATTTTTTCTCCTAGACTAATTCTATCATATTCAAGATTAGTCTTGGTTTCAATTTTTATTCCTTTGAAAATTTTTACTTGGTGAAAATTCACCTTTCTTTAAGTTCTTCCCGAAGAACTTACATATTAAAGTTTTTCTCATATGGAAAACTTAAAAAAAAAAAAAGCAAAGACTAAGAGCAAAAAGGGCACCAGACAAGTCATTGATCAAAAGGCAAATTTATTGATTAATAATAAGTATAAAAAAGATACAAGGGTGTTACACTGAGATTATCTCTCATACAATTTAGTCTTTACTTTAAAATGTGTGTAACTCATTACTCTACGTCCAGAACAATAAATCTACTTCCTCTCCTTTTTGAACAATGGCATTTCTTGAGGTCGAAATGTAGTGGAATATTCTGATTCCACTAGTGATTGCACACATTTATTGCATCATTCTTTATTACATATTCACATTTATCATGTAATAAATCTGCTAAATTTCTTGTCTTAAATGTCTATTTTGTAAAAGATAATCATGGGGAGAAAGAGAATAAAATCAAATAAATATCAGTTAAATTTAGATTTAACTAGATCTATTTAGTTAGAGGAGGATGATCCCAAATCCAGTTGGTTAAATTCAGTTTTTGGTGAATCAAGTGGTTAAAGCTAAAGATCAACCAAGGATAACGTCAAATACAGAGTCTAAATCCAAAGGGATAAATGGATAAGGGAAGATCAACGGATGAGATGAGGTAATTTTGACTCAGATTCTGGCTGGATACATTTTAGTATTTGAATCATATCTTTCGCTACCAGAACTCAAATCTGATGATTCAAGATGATCCAAAAAGAGGACTTAAAGGGCTACAACTCTTTAGTTGATTATTATTTCTAATTCAGTCATTTGATAAGTTATATTTATCAATCAATACGCCAATAAGCTGCAGATCAGAACTGAATATCCACATCAAATCAAGTTTGGAGATAAGGGGAGGATTCAAATTCAGAAATAGCCAGCTTCCCTTATCTTCATACTCCTTTATCCTCTGCATTTCTCCTATAAATACCTACAATCTCAAAGGCAAAAGGGGGAACGACAAAGCAGAGAGTAGAATTGCTAATTTGTAGTTTGTAACTTAGTTTTTTTATTTTCTTTCAAGTAATTTTTATTTTCTTCATGTAACTGAGAGGAGAGGATACTTTCATGGAGGAATGAGAGCAAACTTGTACTGAAGGTGACACCGGCGTAAGTGATTTTTTCTTCCATTGTTATTTGAATCGAATCGAAGTATTTCTTCTTTACTCTTGTTTTCGTTTATTTTCCTCTTCTGTGTTTGTGGATCCAAATGAAACCGATAGCCTCGAAGTTATCTTGCCCTTGTAAGTGCCGTTGATGGCTTGTGGTGAAGGATATCCATTTCTATGGTTGTGTAGCTTGCCCCTTTCATTTCATAGTGTAAATCGGGAATGGGGAAGATCCTATTTGTCATACTTCGCTCGCCTTCAAACTAAGGTACATCGTCGATACGGGTTAAAGGTAAGCAGGCGCCGAAGAGGTAAGTAAATTTTTAGGTATTAACTTTCTTTTCTTTTAATTTTAGTGTAAATTACCAACACCACAATCTTCCAAATTCTTTCACTCTTTTTCAATTTTTTTGTACATATCCACTTCCATTTTCTCCACCTTCTCTATCTGCCACTTTCTTCCTAACATAACTTTAGCACTTTTTCATTTTCTTTTAAGGAACTAAAAGAAGATCTTTAACCATTTTTTGTAACCTAAAATAGAACTTACTAAAAAGCTTTCATCGCTAGTCGCTCCTTGTGGATCACAACCCGCATAGCCACTTGCTATTGCGGTAGAATTGAGTACCTTGCACTTCTATTTTGTAGTTCTAAAATTATGTATTTTTGGTGCAGGTAATACCTCAATCAAATTTTGGCGCAGTTGCCGGGGAGGGACGGTAAGTTATTCTCTTTTTAGATTTAAAATTTTTGGTTAACTTTCTCCTTTATTTTTAGTGTACAGATTTAACAACAAGGAATTTTTACTACAGTGGACCTATAAGTGGCCCTGGACTCTGCTCAAGAAAGCAGAGCCCAGAAGCCCTCAGATTTGCTACATTCCTGTGGCAATCTGAGTGAACTACTAACCTATATTTTCTGCAGGTTGGCTGAATTGCATAGTTTATTCTCTGTAACATTTATTTTCTTATTTGACTTACTGTATATACATTTCTTACACAACAGTAAAAAGTTAATTGTAAATGCTAAAAATGATTTAGACTTTGCATTTAGGCACGTGTCTATTTCATTACATATTCTATTTACTGTTGAAGAGTGTTGGAGCCAAGGTATGTGTGCATAACATTTAGTATAAGGTTCATTCTTGTGTGAAATATTGCTTGAATGTTACCTTTTTCTATATACTTGTACACTGCACTAAATTAATTTAAGGGCTTGTCCTATAAATAAGATAAGGTGGGGAAGTCATTACCCTCCCTTAGCCCACAAATAATCTCCTCACACACTAACCCAAGCCTAACTTAAACTGAGTAGACGTTGTTCCTAGGGACATTTCGGACTCAAATAGGAGACTGACCTAAGGGGGAAGTTAATTTGAATTTGACTCTTACCAAATCTGTGTCTAAGGTTGGGGATTGAGGGGCAAAACCCTGAAGGCTGATGGTTTGGCTTAATTAGGCACATCGCTTCTGCGGATACCTCTTACCAATCTTGACCCTACCTGGCCGATTATCTTGTGGTCAGATTCGGCAATATACCCCCATGGACAGTCTAACCAGTTAGGAGTCATCTAGGTCTAAGGTTTACCCTAATTTAGGTTAGATTTTTTTTCTCTTTTTATTTATTTAATTATTTGTTTGTTTTTCTTTGTTTGTGTTTGACATTTCCTATGTGATATGGCTTATAACAATAATTTTTTCAATTTTAATGGTAATCCATATTACACCCTGACCTCTTTTTCGGATGTTACCAACCCGGCATATCATAACTTTAACCAACCTAGTGTGCCGGATTGGTCTTATCCGAATCAATATAACCCATAACCCCAATCTTATAACCATAATTTTTAAAAATAATTTCAACTCTTCAAAGAGTCAATGGGGATTCACCTCCCCCGAGCCCAATTTTCAACCAACTTGTCCACAATATTTTCAAGATTCATACTCAGTTCCACCAGTTCAAAATAAAAAACCATCAATCTTGGAAATGAGTATGTGTGAGTCTAAGTAACAATCACAAAATCTGACAAACTCACAATTTCACCATAAATTTCAAAACAAAACTTCATCTTTTCAAGTCCAATTGCAACAAAACGATGAACCAATCAACTATGAAAAGATGCTTGAAGCCATGACTCACGCTCAAATTGCTCGTAATCATGACATAGATATGATGGTCAAAACTCTCCATTCTCACCATTTGACCATTTCTGATGTCGCTAACCATTCTGTTAGAGCCGAAGAATCATGTTGTTTTGGAAAATAAGATTCCATTTCAGCACACCCATCTGAACTTGCCCAAACTCCAAATTTTAAAAACCACATTGACATTTTGGCAAGTTATTCCTTTCCTGAAATTGAACTTGAGAATGAATATGATCCTGCCTCAACTTGGTGATTCAATTTTACTTCCTGATTCAATAATGACTCTGGTGTCTTCACCTGATTTCAATCTTTTTCCCAAATCAACATTGGATCATGTGCTAATTCATCATGAAATTGAATCGCCAATATTTTATGATCATCATATTGAACTTGATCAATTTCATACTTTTGAAAGTCCTATTGACAAATTGGCAAGTTCTCATTTTCCTGAAATTGAACTCAATGAGAAATGTGACCTAGATTCTCAAATTTATGATCCAGTTCAAATTCCTGAATCAATATTGACTCCTGTTTTGTTACCCAACCTGAGTAATATTTTAGAGTCAGTTTTGATTCCCACACCTGTCATTCTTGAACTTGATCACCAATATTAAGTCACATTCCATTGTTGGGAAATGAATGTGGACTTAAATTTTAACTTCTTGATTTGGACCCACTTCCTGAACCAATCTCGACTCCTGAACCTTTACTTGACTTAAGTCACTTTCCTATGTCGGTATTAGTTCCCATACTTTCTAAGTCCAAGTCAATTATTCCATCTTTTCACACTCTATTTTGGGACAAGGGTGTTGATAAAATTGACTCCGAAATTATTTGTAAAATTTGAAAATTAGATGGGGTAAAATTTTTAATAAAAATTGTTCATATATATATATATATATATATATATATATATATATATATATATATATATATATATATATATATATATATATATATATATATATATATATCAATTTAGTGGGTTATATTAGAGAGCTTTCTGGTGGGTTCCTCCGAACTCCACACAAATTCGATTGGGCCGCATTTCGTGGACCAATTAGACCACCACCGGAACCACCACCTTAAGGTAATATTTTCCTTCCCTTTCTTCTTTTTCATGGATCTATGCATTAATTCATACATTGAGGACAATGCATGAGATAGGTGTGGGGGAGGGTTCTAATATAACTTAGGTTTTCCTTTTTTTAAAAAAAAAAAAAAATTATTATTAACATTTTCTTTATATTTAAAAAACTTTTTGAAAAAAGAAACAATATTTTGACATATTTTTTGTAAGAATTTAAGTCAATTTTAAGGAATAGAATAATCATAATTAGGATTTCTTATACTTGATCAAAATAAGATTATTTGTTTGATTTTTAGGGTTAGGAAGATAATTTGTCAAAGTAATTTAGTCTTGATCTTTACCTTGATGAAATATGCGCACTTTATACACTTACACATTTAGGGTTCAAAATAAAGATTCTTATGCCTTATTAAAAAAAACTATATATGTATATTTATGAAAAATAAACAAATCTAATTATTGATTAGCTAGGTGCTTTGGCCTAAGCAAGCATTGATATTTATGTAAAAGATGATTAGATAAGTTTGAAAAAAAAAAGAAATATATATATCTATAAAAATCCTCTGATTAAGCTGGGTATTTGTGCCTCATAAAGTATAAGTATTCACGCCTAAAAGCGGTTCATATAATAAAATCCTTAGTTTTGTGGCCTTATTTGCTCGAGTCCTTAAGTCCTTGGGGTGTTTTCTCACCCGGTTCCCTAAGACCGTTTGGTTTGGGAGTCACCAATTAAAGGCTCGTTACATGGGCAGATTAGAAAGCCTAATAGAACTAAGGAATTATACCATCAAAAATAAAATAAATATATATATATATATAAAAAAATAAGACATAAAAGTTAGAGTTAAAGAACCCTTAGTCAAAACTTCACGGTCACGAAGGTGCATATGACTTAGGATAAAGTAATAGACTAGATGAGAAGTATAATTTGACTCCTTAGTTTGATTGATTACAAATTTTTCAATAAAGACTAAGTTTAGGAATGAAAAATTTAGTTTTCCTATAACTTATAGATTACTTAAATCTTACAATAATATTTCAAATATTTTTCTTTCAAAATGTGTTTTCAAAATATTTACATTTTTCTCTTTCTTTATGGATTTTGTGGGTGCAATCCACTGAAAACCCTCACGAGACAAAACTCGTCCTCTAGGGGTAACCTAGAGGTTTAACGGCTTGTTGCACAAGCTTAGTGTAATTGCGTGACCTGCGAAAGTGTACTAATAATCTTTGGTTTAATTTTGTTGTTTTGCTCGAGGACGAGCAAAAGATAGGTATGGGGATGTGATTGCACACATTTATTGCATTATTCTTTATTACATATCCACATTTATCATGTAATAAATCAACTAAAATCCTTGTCTTAAATGTCTATTTTGCGGAAGATAATCATAAGGAGAAAGAGAATAAAATCAAATAAATATTAGTTAAATTCAGATTTAACTAGATCTATTTGGTTAGAGGAGGATGATCCCAAATTCAGCTGCTTAAATTCAGTTTTTGGTGAATCAAGTGGTTAAAGCTAAAGATCAACCAAGAATAACGTCAAATACAGAGTCAGAATCCAAAGGGATAGATGGATAGAGAGAAGATCAACGGATGAGATGAGGCAATTTTGACTCAGATTCTGGCTGGATACATTTTAGTATTTGAATCATAACTTTCGCAACTAGAATGCAAATCTGATGATTCAAGATGATTCAGAAATAGGACTTAAAAGGCTACAACTCTTAAGTTGATCATTATTTCTAATTCTATCATTTGATAAGTTATATTTAGCAATCAATACGCCAATAAGCTGCAGATCAGAACTGAATATCCACATCAAATCAAGTTTGGAGATAAGGGGAGGATTCAAATTCAGAAATAGCCAGATTCTCTTATCTTCATACTCCTCTACCCTCTGCATTTCTCTTATAAATACCTTCAATCTCAAAGGCAAAAGGGGGAACGACGAAGCAGAGAGTAGAATTTAGGCTAATTTGTAGTTTGCAACTTAGGTTTTTTTTATTTTCTTTCATGTAATTTTTATTTTCTTCATGTAACTGAGAGGAGAGGATACTTTCATGGAGGAATGAGAGCAAGCTTGTACTGAAGGTGACACCGGTGTAAGTGATCTTTTTTCCATTGTTATTTGAATCGAATCGAAGTTTCTTTTTCTTCTTTTCTCTTGTTTTCTTTACTTTCCTCTTTTGTGTTTGTGGATCCAAATGAAACCGATAGCCTCGAAGTTGTCTTGCCCTTGCAAGTGCCGTTGATGGCTTATGGAGACGGATATCCATTTCTATGGTAGTGTAGCTTGCCCCTTTAATTTCATAGTGTAAATTGGGAATGGGGAAGATCCTATTTGTCATACTTCGCTCGCCTTCAAACAAAGGTAGATCGTCGATACGGGTCAAAGGTACGCAGGCACCGAAGGTAAGTAAATTTTTAGGTATTAACTTTCTTTTCTTTTAATTTTAGTGTAAATTGCCAACACCACAATCTTCCAAATTTCTTTCACTCTTTTTCAATTTCTTTGTACATATCCACTTCCATTTTCTCCACCTTCTCTATTTATCACTTTCTTCCTAACTTAACTTTAGCTCTTTTTCATTTTCTTTTAAAGAACTAAAAGAAGATCTTTAACCATTCTTTGTAACCTAAAAGAGAACTTACTAAAAAGCTTCCATCACTAGTCCCTCCTTGTGGATCATGACCCGCATGGCCACTTGCTATTGCGGTAGAATTGAGTACCTTGCACTTCTATTTTGTAGTTCTGAAATTCTGTATTTTTGGTGCAGGTAATACCTCAATCAACCAGATCAACTAGACACAAAAGGCTTCCCCCTACACAAGGTCGTAATCTTTCGCTTAATGGAAGATTTTGCCTCCAGAAAGTCATCCAATGAGTGTGTGTTCTTCGTCGTTGTCACTTCTTTGAACAAGATTGGTGAAGGGAGGATCCGAGACCTTACTAGTGACATCTCCTTTCCTATGGCCTTCAAGTGTCCTGTGCAGAGACTCAATAAAGGCGAGATATTGATGGAAGCAATAATACAGTTTTTCATATACATTGAGCTCAATAGCACAAGTCTGCAATTAAGTGGGCCATCCCATATAAGTAACTGTCGGCAGACGCCTGGTGTGGCAATTCTAAATACAAGATTTGGCTTGCTGAACATGATCTTGGTCTCGTTCCCCAACATGGTCATGGAAATGACGCTGCAAGATATACGTTGGTCTCCTCCTGGAACTAGTGCCTTCTGCTCCAGTATGCTCTTCCTACTAATAAGTAAAGCTTGGACTTGAAAATGGAAATGCATACTTCTGTCCACCCTCATCGCCGAGTTGAAGAGATTGTTCAATGGATCGGTAGCATAGCACACTGCAAGACAAAGAAAAAGTAAACATGTTAGCCTCAAGTAAAAGGAAAGGTGCTAATTCATAGCTTCGCTCCCTGAGCGAAATCAAACCAGATTCGGCTTCTCTCCATAAGTGAAGCTAACCTCGCTCCTCAAAAGAAGCTAACTTCACTCTGAGGTTAAACTTCGCACTACACAGAAACAAAGTGCTAAAAGCCCCAAAGGGCTAGCTTCACTTGGGAGCTTAAAAAGCACTTGTGCCTTGAGAATTCAAAAATTATCACCGAAAGTCCTCAATTAAAGCTTTGCTTTGAAGCTCAACTTCGCAGAAAACCCCAAGGGCTACCTTCGCATTCTGTCACTTGACAGAATGCAAAAAAACCTAAGGGCTAGCTTCACCCGAAAGCTTGCTTGGAAACTTCTCAAATTTCAGCACCATCAAGTAGCATTAAAGAGAAAACCAAGTCCCTAAGAACAGATAAGGCAGAATCCAGGGGAGTTGGATTCCCTAAGATCACCACTTTCGGGTCAATCTCAACCAAGTTAATGGCGAGATTAGCCAATTTTGAAGGAAGAGATTAAAAATCTCTAAGGGTGAAAACCCTACCTATCATGGACCGATCAATGGATAAGGGCATAACCTCAGTCATCGTGGAGGTGACAACCTCGTTGTCTGAGCACCACCGGTGCCGCTTGCGCGCCATAGAGTCACAGTCCAAAGGAAGAAGATGAGAGGAGAGGAGGAAGAGACTTTTTGCTCTAAGAGCTCTTTGGAAAGAACTCTCCAAGAATATTAAGAGAATGACTTTTCAAGGACTCAACTTATGGGCTTTTATAGGCAGCCTTGTGCCTCGTTTTCACTGCCTCAAATGGAGGGCCAGTTTTAATTTTAAAGAAGTTGGAACGACTTCATATAAAGCCTTGTTTTAGCCCCGTTGTAGGCTCATCATGTAACTTCACATGGAAGTTGAAGAGGCCACGCAACTCCACTGCGAAGCTCACCTTCGCATTCTGTCACTTGACAAAATGTGAAAAAGCCAAAGGGCTTGTTTCGCTCAGAATCGCCAAAAGCAGTTCTCCTTGAAGGAATGCAAAGGAGCTAACTCCACTCCGAAGCCCATGCATCAGCTTAGGAAGATGCAGAAAGCCCCTAAGGGCTAGCTTCGCTCAGAAGATTAAAGAAGAAACCATGTGGTTCATGATTTTAATCTTCAAAACTAAAAGGAAATAAATTCTCTAAAAATTGAAAAGATCAAAATTGAGGGAGATCAATTTCCTGAGATCATCAAAGCATGATGAAATCAAAAAAAAATCCTACTTGGATTAAGCTAAAGAGGGTTGCAAGAAGAGATGAAAAATCTCAGAAAGGGGCAAACCCCTACCGACGATCGGCCGTTCGATGGACAGAGGTGGCGGTGCCACCGCTACGGAGGTAGCGACCTCCTTTCCTGGGTGTTGCTTTGGTGCCATTAGTGAAGGTGAAAAGTTCTCAAAAATCTCAAAGCGAAGAGGCTTAGTTCAAATCCCTGTAGCTCAGTGAAACTTGAAGAAGAATATGACTTTTTCTGTAGCCCTTGGGCTTTTATAAACGAAAAGCCTATCTTTGCCTCCTCAAAAGGAGTGCAAGCTGCCGTTTCAAAATCAGATATGAAACGATGGTTGGAGGTTTGAGAACTTAAGTCAGCGAAGTTAATTAATTTTGCTCAGAGGCAAAACTCTACTTCGCATCAAGCCTGGTTTCAACTCCGCTGTGAGCTCATCATTGAACTTCACTGAAAGTTCACTCTAGCTCCGTTGTGGGCTTGATTAGTCTCTAATTTTGTATAATTTTTATCACATCTGCATATCTATTTTATATAAAATTCTGCTAATAAAGCTTTACTTATTTGATCGTAGGTTCATGGTGTGCAATGAAGAGGAAGAAGCTAAATCACCATTTAAGGGGTGATTAAAGGTCTACCAAGTAGCCATTGACCTTAGGGAGAAGATTTTGTCAGCCCAGGGCATCAAACAAAACAAACCAAAAGATCCAGCTGACAGGAGATAGAAGTGACCAGACACAGCAGGCCGTCGGGCGCACGCCGCCCTGGCAGGGCCGCGGACCGCGTTTTTGCAGCCCGGGCCGCGTTTCCACGGCCATACGGGCGCTGCCGCGCCCGTGTTTTGGGCCAGGGGTTGTCCCCCTAGCCCCCTTTCCCCTGGTGCCTATACCCCCTGGGGTTTTTCACTTGGGGATATCCAGAGCTTTAAGAGTTGTTGTTATTTTGTTTCTAGAAGTTTTAGTTGTTTTATGTTATCTTCTTCTTCTACTTAGTTTAGCCATTAGAGTGAAAGAGAGAGACTGTGTACAAGTTGCATTTGAAGGTGACAAGCTTATACAAGTAATACTTCTCTTTCTTCTTTCCATTACTTGGTGTTTTCATTTGCTCTTTACTTACTTGCTTTAGTGTAGTATTCCTTCTCCTTACCCCTTCTCTTTTGTTATTTCTTTTCCTACTCATGTCTAACTAACTCTTTCATTGCATGGCTAACTAACTACTAACCCACTAATCTCTAACAACTTGATTGATAACCCAAATGAGTCAATAGTGTCAAACAAGCCTTGTGCAAACGAGAGCTATGACACCTTAAGACGAGGGTTCTAACTCTAACTTACCTACAAGTATTAGCTCTCTTATATTTCATGCTTAACGAGTTTTTGATGATCTATAAACTTTGCTTGTCTTTATAAGTAGAAATTTTCCTTTTAACTTTGCCGATACTATTAGTGCACTTGTGCCTTCCCTTATTCTCGTCTTCTATTGATCTTGATAAGGGAATGTCTGAGTTTTTGCCGTGTAAAGCTAAGTTAAAGGAAGAACTTTCACTCGATTTTCACGTAAATAGTTCCTATGCATAAGGATTATGCTTGCTTATGATCCATCGTGAGGCTACATCTTCAAGAAGTTAGAGATTAGTGGGAGCACTTAGTAGAAAGTTAGCCATGCGTTTTTACTACTAAGAAAATTCACTTTTACAAACCAACAAACCATTCAAACAATTCTTAAAACAACACTTGTTTTCATTTTTAAATTCTTTATTTGAAACAAAGAATCGTCTCTTTTCTTGAACAAAGAAGCCGCATCAGGCTTTCATCGCTCTCTCTCCTTGTGGATACGACCCGTATAGCTACTTTACTGCTACAGAAGAATCGTAAAAGTAGTAACATCGACTCACACTCCTTTACTTATATTTGTGCATGCTTTTTGCCGATCAGGGCTTATCATAGGGTTTCGCTGAAAGTTCACTTCAGCTCCACTGAGAGCTTACCCAGTAGCTTCGCTTAGTGCTTATCTATGTCAGCCTCGCTGCAGGCTTGCTTCTGCTGACACATGAAGCTAGCTCATAGCTCCGTTGAGAGCTCATTCTTAGCTTCGCCTAAAGCTTCATTTTCAACTCCTCTGAGAGTTCATTTTTTAGCTCCACTGAGGGTTCATTCCTTAGGGAACTCCTAAGTTAAACCACCCTGTTTAACTAATTCAGTGCACGGTTGCACCCAATAGGCTTTCTTGACCTAAGCAATTTGGGTCTCAGTCTTCATATTCAAAGTATTTCAGAATCTGTATCAATCCATTGCAGACTCACGAAAACTTTGAAGGGGTTTTGTTGACATTCTGAAAAGACAAACTCCCAAGCAGCACTTCAACCGATCCGAATGATGTCTAACTTAATGACACTTTCAAAAGATAAGTTACAGACAAGTTGAAGATGTGTTCATCCCTGATGGACAAGATAGTGATTTGGACTCCACTGATCTAGTGAAGAAGACGGTGAGCCAATTGTTATCCTCTGAAGAAAATCCAGAAAGCTAAACATCCAGCTTCGCTGCAAACTATGTTTTCTAGCTTCACCTGAGGCTCTTATAGCTCATTTGAGGGCTATCTTCTAGCTCCCCTGAGAGCTCATTGCTAAGCTTCGCTGCAATCTTTGCAGATAGCTCAGTAGCTCCACTGTGAGCTTAGCTTCGCATGAAGCTCTTTCCTTAGCTCCATCGCGAGCTAGCTCCATCACGAGCTAGCTCCATCGCGAGCTTATATGGTCATTTTTTATTATTTATATTTCAGCACGAGATTAATGTGATCTTTATCATATATTTGGCAATTATTTGCCTTGATACAATCACTCCTCAATCAGTTGGAGAGGATCAAGGCAAATCTCCTGATTAGTGGAGAGAATCAAAGGATTGTTGTAACAAATTTTAAGCCAGTTGGCTAAGTGACTCCGCGCAGGGGTCTCTAATTTCGCTCTAGCTAAGATTAGCTTCGCCGTGAGCTATTCTGGCTCCTGGAACGAAGCTAGATCAGATTGACTAAATCAATCTGTTGATTTTTAGAAGGAGTTGTTACACTCCATAATGCCTATTAATAGCCCATTGCTAGGCAGATTAAGGGCTGTTGGCTGCCGACTGCAGAAAAATTCCTGGCTTCTGAGCTCTTTAAGAGAACCTTGCTTTTCTCTTTCAGGGTGCTTATACTCTAAAGATCTTCCTCCCTCAAAGGATTTTCGGAACAGGCGAGAAGGAAATCCCTAAGAAGAAAACTCGAAGACTCAACCACTCGTATCGTCAACAGAACAAAGTGGTCGCGCGCTGACCAGACTTCCACCGGCATATTTTCACAGAAACTCTGAAAGAAGAGAGCTCTTGTAATTTTTATTCTTTTAAATAATTACTTATAATTCTCTTTGAATTTTGTAAGTTTTTCCACGTTATAAATCTATGGAAAATAATGTTGTTATTCATTTATCATTTTTAAGTGAATGTTTAATTTATTGATTTATTATATGATGCATTTTATTATTATAGATTGTCGAGAGTGTTTTGATTGAGTTTTCCTGCACACAAAATGTAGTATTTTAGTTTTAAGAATAGGATGTGCAAGTTCTCAATGCGAATCCGCTGTAGCAAGGCTATGCGGGTCGTGATCCTCAGGGAGGGACTGCGATGGAAGCGTTAAGCAAGATATCTCCTTTTTTAGTTATTAAAAGAAAATAAGAAAATATTAGTTAGAAGGAAAGCGGTATTTACAATGGGTCGGAAAGAGATAGACTTTGGAGAAGAGATGTGATTTATTCTACAAAAATAAAAGAAAGGAAAAGAAAAGAGAGAAATACATACTTTATTTTGGTGGAGGAAAAACGTGAAAACCTTACATGTTGTACCTTGCTTAGGAGACAATCAACGCATAGATCATAAACTCGAGCCCGGTCCTTGTGCACATTATATCGTCAAGCATATCAAGAACGAAGTGATGCGAAGCTTGGAAGTGGAGAACATTTTCATGAACTATCGTTGGCTCTCACGTAGTTTAGTTATACTTGCTTAGAGTTCACTTGCATGTTCTTCAACAACCACAGAGATGAAAGAGAAAAAAGAATAGAAAACAAAAATAAAAGCAAAACATAAGAATAATAAACAAAATAAAAGAATACCTTTATTGATCAGTACAATGGCAGAGACGAGGAAGGTACATCGGTGTCACGCTCAATATAAGCCTCTCTCTCTCTCTCTTGAAAATAAAAAGAAAAGAAAATCTAACCTAGAAGAAAGAAGAAAAAACTAAACCCTAGCTTTTGGCCCTTTGCTGGACGCTGGACCACTCTGAACGTTGCACTGCAGGGGGTATTTATAGCTTCAGAAGGGAGAAGAGTCCTGGATAAAGTCGCCCACGAAATCTGGTAGTCTGCTTCATCCAAAATGCCGCAAAAACCTAGTTTTTGCCGCAATTTTGTGGCAATACTGGCTCTGCTGGCCACGCGCTTTGGCGCGTGGCCTCTCCTGATCCGTTCATCTGGGCGTTTGCTTCTGGAAGTGTGATCCTGGCTCTTCATCTTGGGATTTCGAGATAACTTAGAAATCAAGTTACCTAGATCTTGAATTCTCCCAATCTCTTTTAAACGAATTTCCTTATCTCTGCATCTTATCTTTGTCTTTCATCCTCATCTGCAAGAGTTTAGGGTTGGGTAGAAGTCTATCCTTCCCTCATCTTTGATATTTGCAACTTTAGCCCTTGTATATTTGCACTTTGACAATTGATATTTGCACTTTTGCACTTGGACTTCAAATGTGGGCTTTTGGGCTCTTTTTAGGCTTTAATTCTTTCTTTTTATTATTTCGAGGCCTGCACACAATAAATCACAAAATATTAATAAATGTGCAGAATTAAATGAATAAATATGAAAATGTGATGGTAAATGTTATGATAAAAATGCACTTTTCACTACCAATCACACCCCCACACTTATCTTTTTGCTCGTCCTCGAGTAAAAACAAAGAAAAAGAAAAAGAAAAGAAAAATTAATCTAACCTAACTCACTTTCGTAGGAATCACGGTTCCACTTAGCATGTGCAACAAGCCGTTAAACCTCTAGGTTACCCTAGAGGACGAGTGTTGTCTCGTGAGGGTTTTCAGCGGATTGCACCCACAAAATCCATAAAAAGAAAATATTTGAATTATTATTGAAGAGACTAAGTAGTCTATAAGTTTTAGGATCCTCATTTTTATTCATTCTTAGACTTAATCTTTATAAAGTAAATTGTTTTCATTTTAGGTAAGGGTCAAAATTGAACTTCTAATATAGTCTTTTTCGTTACCAAAAATCATATGCATCCTTATAAATTTATACTAGGAATTCCTTAACTTGGACTCTCATGCCTCTTTATTATTTTTATAATTTCATCTAATTTTCTTTCGTGTAAGCATTAAGGCTTCTTGAGGCCCTCATACCTAACTAATTGACTATTACATGTGTTAATAATTTTTTTTTTAATATGTATAACTCATCTAATTTTCTTTTGTGTAAGTATCAAGGCTTCTTGAGGCCCTCATACCTAACTAATTGACTCTTAGATGTGTTAATACATATCTCATATTTCTTAGTTTTATTAGGCTTTCTAATCCACCCATGTAGCGAATTTAAAGTCGATGACTCCCAAACCGGTTGGCTTTAGGGCACCAGGTGAGAAAACACCCCGCGGACTCAAATTCGAGTGAACTAGGCCCCAAAATTAAGGACTTTATTTTATTTACTCACCTTTAGGCATGAATACTTATGCTTCTTGAGGCACATGTATCAGCTTAATTAGTGATTTTTTTTTTTTTTTTTATATATGAGGCACAAAGGTCTTCATCTTAGAATCCTAGATATGTATTAGGTATGCAAATTTCATTAAGGTAAAAATCAAGACTAATTAATTATTCAATTTCTTCTCCTATACCTAAAAATTCAACAATTTATATATTTTGACCAAGTTTTTAGAAATCCTAATCATGATTTTCCTAATCCTTAAAACTAACTTAGATTTCTTTCAAAAATAAGTCAAAATATTTCCTTTCTATAAATTTTTTTTTTTTATATTAGCAAATTTTTTGTTAGTTTTTACCTATGTTAGTATGTTAGTAAAGCCCACCCCCACACTTATCTCATGCATTGTCCTCAATGTATGAATGAATGCATATATGCATGAAACAGAACAAGGGAAGGCGGAAGTTACCTTAGGGTGGTGGTTCCGGAGGTGGTCTAATTGGTCCACGAAATGCGGCCCAATCTAGATAACAGATAATTTGGTGGAACCCACCAGAAACTTTCCTTACATAACCCACTAAAATATATGTATAATCATTTTTTAGAATTTTCACCCATCAAATTTTCAAATTTCATAATAAATTTCAGAGTTAATTTTCTCAACCTTCTTGTCCCAAAATGGAGTATGAAAAGATGGAATTATTGACTTGGACATTATAGGTACGGGAACGAATACCGACTCAATGAAGATGCTCAAATCAAGTAAGGGCTCAGGAGTCGGGCTAGGTTCAAGAATTGAGTCCAAGTCAAGAAATTGAAACTCAAGTCCACAATCTTCTTCCCACAATGGAATGTGACCTAATATGGGTAATATCTCTTTACTTCCAATATTAAGGAATTCTAGCTCATCGCCATACAATTCTTCAAAACTAAGGTCAACATCTTCCGTCAGAATTGTACAATTAGTTTCAGAAGTAAAGAGATTGTGAGAATCTAGGTCGCATATCTCATTGGGTTCAATGTAATAAAAAGAACTTGCCAATTTATCCATAGGATTTTCAAAATTGCACAATTGGTCAAGTTCAATATGATCATCTAAAATGGGTGATTCAATTTCATTATGAATTGGAATAGGATCTAATGTTGACTCGGGAAAAGTGAAATCAGGTGGAGACACTGGAGTCATTATTGGATCAGAAATAAAATTGAATCATCGAGTGGAAGATCATGATCATATTCATGCTCAAGTTCTATTTCAGGAAAGGAGAAACTTGCCATATTATCAAGAATTGGAGTTTCGGCAAGTTCAAATGATGGCACTGAAATAGAATCTTGTTGTCCAAAGCAACTTGGTTCGTCGGCTCTAAGAGAGTGGTCTGTGATATCAGAAATGGCCGAACGGTGAGAACGTAAGGATTGAACCATCAGATCTATGTCACGATCACGGGCTAATCTAGCCTGAGTCATGGCTGCAAGCATCCTTTCATAGTCGATAGGTGCATCATGCTGTGATTGAACTTGAAAAGATGAAGTGTAATCGTGATGAAGTTGTGAGTCAGTGGACTCACGCATTATCATGTCTGCGATTGATGGTAATTTTTGCTTGGACTCATGCATACTTATCATTTCCCCGATAGATGGTAATCTATTCTGAATGGGGGGATCAGAGTATGAATCATTGAAAGAATGTGGACTAGATGGATATGAAGGACAATTTGGTTGAGAATTAGACTCGGGGGAATCGAAACCCCATGAACTCTGTGACGAGTTGAAATTATTATGGAAATTATAGTCATAAGATGGAGGGTGTGGGCTATATTCATTCGGATAAGACCATTCCGGCACACTAGATTGGTCAAAGTTATGATATACCGGGTTGGTAATATCCGAATAATAGTTAGGTGTGTAATATGGATTAAAATTGGAATTATTACTATATGCCATATCACACCAACACAAACAAAAAAAAAAAAGAAAACAAATAAGCAAACAAAAAAAAATTCTAACCTAAGTTAGGGTAGACCTATGACCTAGACGACTCCTAACTGGTTAGACTGTCCACGGGGGGTAGGGTGTAGACTTTGACCACAAGTTAATCAGCCAGGTCAGGGCAAGAGTGGTGGGAGGTTTTCCGTCAAAGACGTTCCTTAATTAAATAACCACCAATCTTCGGGCTTTCGGCCCTCAATCCCTTTCCTAGACACTGATTTGGCAAGAGTCAACTTCCAACACTGTTCCCCCTTAGGATAATCTCCTATTGAGTCCGAGATGTCCCTAGGGCCAACGTCTACTCAGTTTTAGTTAGGCTTGGGTTAGTGAGTGCTTGAGATATGATTTTTGGGCTAAGGAAGGGTGATGAAATCCCCACCTTATCTTGTTAATGGGTTATGCCCTTAAGATGAATTAGTGCAAGTGTACAAGATAAGTAGATAAGATTCACTCAAAGCAGAAAATCAACCAAGAGATGAGTCCTATTCTACATGCAATGCGTACGTACCTTGCTCCAGCACTCTTCAACAGTAAAATAAAGTAATTGAAAAGACACGTGCCTAATATGCAAACGTCTAATCAATTTTTATTTTTAACAACAAATAATTTACTGTTGAATTAATTAGCAGTAAGTAGGGTTATCACAGAACAAATTTTAACAGAGCAGTAGACAATATTTGCAATTTGCAGCAACCTGCAGAAAACTGAGTCAGTAATTCACTGCTATTGCCGCGGATCCGCGGCTATTGCCGCGTTTCTGCGGCAAAGTAGCAGGCTCTGCTGCTCTGCCTTCGAGGGCAGAGGCACAGAGTTGCTATATGTCCACTTCTGCTGCTGTTTCCTGTTCTCCAAACCTGCAAACAGAAAAGAATAAAAGAATAATTAGTTAATTTTTTTTATTTAGAGAAAAACTTACCGTCCCTCCCCGGCAACGGCGCCAATTTGTTGATTGAGTTTTCCTGCACACAAAATGTAGTATTTTAGTTTTAAGAATAGGATGTGCAAGTTCTCAATGCGAATCCGCTGTAGCAAGGCTATGCGGGTCGTGATCCTCAGGGAGGGACTGCGATGGAAGCGTTAAGCAAGATATCTCCTTTTTAAGTTATTAAAAGAAAATAAGAAAATATTAGTTAGAAGGAAAGCGGTATTTACAATGGGTCGGAAAGAGATAGACTTTGGAGAAGAGATGTGATTTATTCTACAAAAATAAAAGAAAGGAAAAGAAAAGAGAGAAATACTTACTTTATTTTGGTGGAGGAAAAACGTGAAAACCTTACATGTTCTACCTTGCTTAGGAGACGATCAACGCATAGATCATAAACTCGAGCCCGGTCCTTGTGCACATTATATCGTCAAGCATATCAAGAACGAAGTGATGCGAAGCTTGGAAGTGGAGAACGTTTTCATGAACTATCGTTGGCTCTCACGTAGTTTAGTTATACTTGCTTGGAGTTCACTTGCATGTTCTTCAACAACCACAGAGATGAAAGAGAAAAAAGAATAGAAAACAAAAATAAAAGCAAAACATAAGAATAATAAACAAAATAAAAGAATACCTTTATTGATCAGTACAATGGCAGAGACGAGGAAGGTACATCGGTGTCACGCTCAATATAAGCCTCTCTCTCTCTTGAAAATAAAAAGAAAAGAAAATCTAACCTAGAAGAAAGAAGAAAAAACTAAACCCTAGCTTTTGGCCCTTTGCTGGACGCTGGACCACTCTGTACGTTGCACTGCAGGGGGTATTTATAGCTTCAGAAGGGAGAAGAGTCCTGGATAAAGTCGCCCACAAAATCTGGTAGTCTGCTTCATCCAAAATGCCGCAAAAACCTGGTTTTTGCCGCAATTTTGCGGCAATACTGGCTCTGCTGGCCACGCGCTTTGGCGCGTGGCCTCTCCTGATCCGTTCATCTGGGCGTTTGCTTCTGGAAGTGTCATCCTGGCTCTTCATCTTGGGATTTCGAGATAACTTAGAAATCAAGTTACCTAGATCTTGAATTCTCCCAATCTCTTTTAAACGAATTTCCTTATCTCTGCATCTTATCTTTGTCTTTCATCCTCATCTGCAAGAGTTTAGGGTTGGGTAGAAGTCTATCCTTCCCTCATCTTTGATATTTGCAACTTTAGCCCTTGTATATTTGCACTTTGACAATTGATATTTGCACTTTTGCACTTGGGCTTCAAATGTGGGCTTTTGGGCTCTTTTTAGGCTTTAATTCTTTCTTTTTATTATTTTGAGGCCTGCACACAATAAATCACAAAATATTAATAAATGTGCAGAATTAAATGAATAAATATGAAAATGTGATGGTAAATGTTATGATAAAAATGCACTTTTCACTACCAATCATGTTTGTTGTATGAGTTTATATTAATTTGTGCAATTTAACTTATCATTTTATGTGAATAATTATGTTTCGTGTCATTGTTAATTATTCTGTTAGTTAGTTTGTTGACTGATTTCTGGTGTTTCGAAATGATCGCAGTATTATGATTTAGAGTTTGATTCTAATGATTGACTATTTTGATCGGGGGATAATGGATCACTTGGATAGTCGAGGTTTTAGTCATGTAGTGGGTTATTAGATGTGATTTATTATACTGATATGAGAGTTTAATGAATGATGGACCAGATGAAATATTGATGTTGAAATAATAATGGATTTTGTATTTTGATATTGAGGCATTAGAGTTTATCATTTCATGTGTATTCTTTCACCACTTCGGATTCGGATCTAGTTGTGGTATACCTTAGACTATGTTCTGATTGATCTTGAGTTGATTAGTTCATGATTGTGGTAAGAGTGTATATTTTATGTGGAGTATTTATCAGACTTAATATTCCTTTAGTTGTTGTTTATTTAGATGAGAATTCAATTGGATATTTAGGATGGATTAGTTATGATCTTACTTTATTAAAAGATTGGATTTCTTGATACATGGATCAGTATACAGACTTAGTAAGAGTTGGAGTTGATTTGAGATTTATATTTCTTACAAAGGATTTTTAGTAGTGTTCTGATGAGATAAATATAGTTAGATTTATAATTGTGAGTATTTCAGATTTATTTACTGATTATATTGTTTGAGTATGGATGGGTTTGCTGGTGTTGACTTTCAGAAGTGGACTATTTTAATTATATGTTATTCGAGGATGTTTTACTCTTTATTTGTGATTTCAGTATTTGTTAACTTAGTTGATCTCGAGAATAATCAGTAGACTGCTCTTTATGATTGGTTCTTAGTTATTCAGTTATTTAGTTATAGAGATAAAGTTATTATGAGAGTGATTTCATTGATATCAGTGATTATACATTTTCAGAGTTCTATATTAGTTATCAGATGTTTATCATCAGTTATCGTTACCAGTTGTTGTGACACTGTTGTGATCAGTGACTCTATATCTCCAGTATCTCTAGCAAATTTAAGTTAATAGTTATTCAGTTTTCAGTTACTAGATATTAGTTATTCAGTTATCAGCTATTCTTGACGTCATCAGTTGTTGGAGATATTCGGTTATTATTTTCATTTTAATAATAACTTATATCATTGCTTGTTATTAAAAGACACCATAATCAGGGGGAAAGGGGTGATTGTCTGATAATGCATATCATGTATTTTGGGAGGACTTGTTAGGGTATACCGAGTTTTAGGTTCCACCATGGGAAACCAAGGTAGTCTGGCTACTTAATTACTCAGTTATTCAGTTATTAGGGCTTGCCCAGACTACGACGCCACACCAGTTATTCTTTTGTGCGGGGCTGTGCTCTTCAGTTATTAGGGCCTTGTGATCCATCCTAGTTTAGTGCTAGGAATGTTAGACCATGGTACCGAGTTTGCACGGTATCCTTCTAAAATACACGCACTACATTGGTGGGCAGTTATAACAATAATAACATTATTTGATATGTGAGAAAATGACTGTGGTATGGGACACAGGTAAGTACTACATTAGTTAGGTTAATAATAACAAATCATATTAGAGACATATCTAGGTTATATATCTTGAGCATCAGTTGTCCATTTTACAGTTATGAGTTATTTCTTATTTACAGTTTTATTCATGACATTCTTTATTTTGTGTTTTCATATTAGTATAGTGATATATACACACTGTTTATATGTACGAGCCATTTCTCTCTTTTTATACACTCATTGGGTCGCTTTCTGATGACCTTAGATTTGCACATCCAGATATTGGATGTTTTATTTCATTGTTCAGGTGTTCGATGACACTATACATGTTGCGAGGAGCTAGACTTTCTCTCTACCTATTCTGGTATTCTTGTCTTCTTTTTTATTCCTGTGATTTCTATAGTTTCCTTGATTCCATATATATCAGACTCTACTTTTATTCTAGTTTTTGATTTATGTAATATCATGTACGGACATTTATATGTGTTATTGCAGTGATCATGATTTATCATATTAGATTTTTGTAGCTTGTTCGGGTTACTTAAGGCTTAGGGCGTATACGTGAGATTTATATGCGTCGTCGACTCTCATCGCGTCTCCGCCCTAGCGTATTTTGGGAAGCGGGGCATGAGATAGTGTCAACACTTTACTGCTAACTCCATTCGAGCGTAGCAACCTCATAGCACGGCTGTGCCATGAGCGATAGTATGGCGTTCATATCGCGTCTTCGTTCCAGCCTGCTTAGCTTCGTTTGGATGATCGCTTGCTTGTTTACTCGCTTGTCGATTGTCTTGCCTGCTTGTCATATATACATGTGTGTTGTTTGGCACTAACATCTCCTGCAAGTACATACTCAACCTTCAGGCTTAACCGCTCTGCGGTTCTACACTACAGCCTCCGGGCTTAACCTCTCCGAGGTTTATTAAAGTCCTCTGGACTTTCGAGCTACACCTAGAAAGGCAACTTAGCGCTCAGCATTTTACCACTAAACACGCTAAGGCGAAACTCTGCCGGATCTTAGACTCGCATCTTAAGCTGAGTCGTTCCTGAGTTCTACTAGGCACTTTGGTGATTAAACTTTGTTCGTTGATCTTGTCCGTAGCACTACTTTGCTTCGCTTGGATATTCGCTTGCTTGCTTACTCGCTTGCCTACTTGATAGTTCTATTAACTCTTTTATTGATAGTTGTGAAGAGTTTGAAATCTTTACTTATACTGTTTTTCAAAAACTATATGCTTTCCTGTATTCGTACTGATCCTTGTATAGGTATCATTTTCCTGTATTCATATCGATCCTTTAAATCGGTACTGTTTTCCTGTATTGAGATATAAGATAGTGATATCTACTGTGCTTATTACTTAACATGTTATTACTTGACACCTGACTCTTGCATGCTATAACCTGACACCTGTTTGATATCACTTATTACCTGCCACCTGATATATTACCACTTGACTTGTGATTATCAAATTACGGGAATTCTATAACTGCCATCATGTATTATATACAGTGACCTGTATCCCTAGTACTCGTGTATTCTTGTACTCCTAAATTTCTGAATCTGACCTGCTCCTGCTATTCCCGTAAATTAATAATTACATAATAAACTATATAAAAGACAACCTACATCGGGTATGGGGGAAACTGATGGACTTTAAGTGGTGAATATGTTTACAATGGTATTAGGTATGCTGTGCAACTCAAACTTTCGGATCTACCTGAGGGCTTCCAGGTGTCCGAGGGGAGCGCTGGCTCCCTACCTCTTATTACTTTCATGAATAGGCATACAATAGACCCACCTCTTGTACGCCTTATGGTCGGTTCCGTAACACCAGCAACGGAACACCCTGAGTCATGGTACCGGACATGTATGGACCCATTGTAAATATAACCAATTGTTACATCATCAGTTTCCAATAACAACCTCGACTTACTCATATATGAATGTATGTGAGATTGAACGTACGCTTATACACATGCTTAGATATATGGGTCGGACGAGTAATAATAATAAATACTAATTAATAATTCTTTGTGTTATTTTGTAATTCGAGTTGTATACATTTAGATTACGATAACGTGAGGTATAGGTATATAGATGAGGGTTTCCTTGTATGGATTATTCCTTTGACGTACTTATCTCATAAAGCCATAATCTGGGTTGTACAACTGGTTTTGCCATAATTGCTTTCATCGGATTTTAATTCAGATTTTCAGTTTTATTTTTATTATAATTATTATTATTCTATATATATATATATATATATGTATATATATATATATATGTATATATATATATATGTGTGTGTGTGTGTGTGTGTATCCAGGTTTATCACATGTGTACTACTCCGCAGATCTCCTGCTGTTACCATATTGTACACAGCCTGTCTCTTGCTTGACATTATACTTGTACTACTGTACTTAACCTCCTGATTTGCTTATTCTTGGTTTATACGGATAATTTAGTTACCGTATAATCACTACTTCCTGATGATTCATATTGTTCCCTTAAGCTGTTATTGTAAACAGCTCGGGTTATGTGTACTTAGTCGATGGAGACATGGGGTACATGGTATATAGATGAGGGCTCCTTGTTTGGATCATCTCTTGAGGTATCAATCTCATGAATCTATCTACTGAGCTCGTAACAACTGATTTTGTCATTTTTGTACATCTCATCACTTGATGCCTCATTCATGTTTGGATGTATTTGCTCACGATACGATTTTCAACCCATGCTTTTGATTCAGATTTATCGATACACGTGTGCTCGTTTCTGCATGCCCTTGGCATTCATCACCCACTTGTTGTGGAGTTTCTTACTCCCCTGAATCTGCATGTCTAGATTCCGGAGCTTGGAGCTTGTGGGTTCTCCTGGTTGCTGATTAGAGATGCGCAGCGAAATAGCATAGGTCATCGGTAAACCGTCCAGAGCCATTTCCTTCTAGCCCCCCAGTTAGGCTCTCTAGTTTTTTTTTTTAACTCGTGAGCATCTTTTGTACTGTTTATAATTATATATCTTTTTGTATTCTCGTATTTGTGCCTATCGGTAATGTAATATTCTTATAATATTGTGTCACATCCTATGATAACTTTGTAATTGTCTTCATATGTTGGAATATATAATGCACCATATACTTTCATACTCTGATTCTTACATGTACTGATGCTTAGCGTATATATGTGATGGTATTTCTGACCTGTGTATATACATTGCAGTAACGTCTCCGTACCCACGGGATCGGGGCGTTACACATATACAAAAGGGTTCCAACATAGAGATACAAGGTCTAAATCAAAAATATGGATACAAGGTTCAGCATAAATATAGGAAAGTCTCTACATGAATACATGAATACAAAAGAAGAGACTCTCTATAGAGCACTCTATCTACCTATCAACAGAATAGATGACTACAAACATTTCCGTCACTCGGCACCTTTACAGACACCCTGCAAATAACCTGAAAAATAATAAATCAACAATTGTTAGACGCTAACAAGTTTGCCTCACAAAGTTGCCCTCCGACACGACCCTGAGGCTGACTCAGTGCTAGGTCGAGGCGATAACAAAAGAGGTCCACACACACACACACACATAATAATAAACATGGAAGAATGCGTGATAAAGCAACCATGAACAATACGAATATGCACGACACGATACTAGATACCCGGTCAATCTCTAATGATAAAGATATGATAGCAAATATAATCACGAAATATTTTGGCGGAAAATCATAAGGAATGTGGCCTAACCCCTAAATCACAAGCTAGTGTCATATAAGCTACATCGCCTTCATTGATGCTTCAACCAATAATAAATAGCATAACGAGAGAGTATAGACTCATCTCCTGGCTAGTTGACGCACTAGCTATAGCCCTCTCAGAGACAATACAACCATTTCATACAAATACCATATAGGTGATCAGTCACATTTTCCCCCATCCACAAATATTTCATTTGCGTTCTCTCCCTCCTACGAATGTTTCATTCGCATTTTTCCCTCTTACGAATATCATTATTCGTGTTCTCCCTCTCCTACGAATATCATCATTCACGTTCTTCCCCTCTTATGAATGGAATCATTATCAACAAAACAAATTAACATCCATTCATATTCTACAACATGAATGAACACATCAATAATTCATGAATTAATTCACATATCATACCAAGCATGGTGTTAAACTTTAAACCAATCATAACCAATAGATTTTATAAAATAACTCTTTTATAAACCTAGCATGCTAAATACTCATGTATAATCCAACCATTAAACACATGATTAACATATACTAAGCTGAATCAAATTTAAACATGTTAATAATATGAAAATCTCATTTTCATAGTCACAGATTCTAAATCTAATAAAAGCATATTTTTATGGTCAAATCAACTTGATATTCATGTGAGTACTAGATCTTTAACCAAAAGGCTAACATATTAAACTTAGTAGGATCTAAACATGCTAATGGACTAAAAATCATATTTTTATCATAGTGTAAATCTTAACATCGAGATCATGAGAAAAAGTGACCAAGAGAGAAAAACTTGCCTTGCTTGGTCAGTTTTCACCCTTTCAAGATCATGTCACGTGTCCATTCAGCATCAAACAGGTGCGCGACACGTGGCCACTTCTAGAACCTCTGAGCAGGAGTCCTCATTCAATTCAAATTATGAGCGGTTCAGGTAGTTAGAAAGAAGAGATAATTTGATTATGTGTATCCTATCTCTAAGCCAAATCTCCATTTGAACTCGGCAGTTATACCTCAGAACATATCAGCCACATTTACAGCTGAACGCAGACTACCAGATAAAGATGAATACTTACTCAACTTATTTAAATGAAGATGTTCGGCTCTAAGCGCCTCTGAGATAAGCAGTTATATGTTTAAACAGAGCTGGATTCTGCAGCCTTATCCACTAGACATGGCTTGTATAAATAGAAGATTCTTTCTAATGTCGGGGAGGACCAATTGAGCCCAGAAACTCCATAGCATACCAAAGAAAGACCATTGTAATCACAATTATCATAGTGGAATCTCTTTCTCTGTGTGATTTTTCTCTTTAGGGGTTTTCACGTAAATCTCCGTGTTTGTTTTGGTTTTTCTAAGATTTGATTTACCTATCTTCATCATTTTAGTGCGTGGACAAATTTCATAGAAAATTACCTCCAGTATTTGGTGCTTTCATTGAGATCCTTGAGTCCACACTCTTAAGATCTCCCCATTCAATACACCAACCCTTCCTCAAAACACCCTAACACGACAACCATGGCACATAAGAACGACACTCGTCATGACACCAACGCTTCTGATGAATTCGAACTATCAGTACTCTCCCGAGGGCAGCTCATCTAGATGGTAGTTGACCTACAACGACGGCTGGGTGAACAACAGGTACAGACAGACCGTGAGCGAGAACTGGTTGCCATCCATCATGATACCATGGAACGCAAGTAAGAGGCAGTAATGCCGGTCAACCACTTATTACTCACACAGATAAAGGCTCTTTGAGCAGTGCAACAATGAGTGTCATTGAGTTGGGTGCTAGGGAGACTCAAGTTGACACGTCCTCCGAGGTCACCAACATCCTATAGCTCCAACTGCCTTACGTTTCAAGCTAAATAAAATGTGCTCTAAAGTAACCTCTCCACATGGGAACCTGAGAGCCATGGAGCTGATTGCTCACGAAAGCGGACGAGGGGACATCATGCCCCAACATTCAAGAAGAACACTTTTTCGACATCTACGAAGATCAAGAATGCCTCAGTCTTCACCCCTTGAAGTTACCGATTGGTCAAGCATCAACCATGAGTGAAACTCTCCAAGCCAACCAAACACGACACATATCCCCTTGAAGCAGGGCACTATTCTTTTCATGGTAGTCGAGGGCACATTACCCTACATTGTTGGGCCCTCAAAAGGCACCTCGAGGATCTAATTCAACGTGGATACCTCGACGAGTTTATCCTCGAATTAGAGGAAGATCCTGAGGTCGGAGAGACCCCAACCAAGTCTGTCAACTAAAGCGCTCACTCATCAATACAACTCATCAGGATGGGAAGTCAGTCTTACAAAAAAAAGGGCGATGGAACTCTTTTTGAAACTATACTATGTGAAAATCATGTAATATACAATGATAAGATTCAATTCTCTCATTTTTTTTATGTCCCAAACCTTCTGAGCACGACAAACTCTTCAGAGACCCATAGGGTCCTACCCTAACAATTATCCTTCAGAGGGTCTTCTGGGAGATGGGGACTCACTTACAATGACTGCTCGAAATTAGCCTATATAAATCTTCACCCTGACGGCCACCCGAGTGAGTCAACCGCCGACACGGGTCTTATCCTGATTGCTTGTATGCCTTGTTCTTGAAAATACATATCCAGATACGTGTCGTGATTTTTCACTCGTACTTTTCTATTTTCTCCGTATCTTTTTTCTTTTATTATCATTTTTTGTTACTATTTGGTATTGGATCTAAATTTTATGGACTCAAGAGTCAGTCCGAGTCCAAACCCAAGACCCAATCCAAGTGTAATCATTTGATTTGACCATCCTGGTGTTCAGACTAGACTTGTTTCAGTTTCAGATATTAATTTTTAATATTGTAAATTTTTTGAAATTTTTCAAAATTATTTTGCAAAATCTCCTAAAATCGATATGAACCAGTAATGCCAATTGATTGCAGGATTTTAAATTTACAAACGGAGATGAATTTCTGAAATATTTTTTCATTTTATTCTTCAGGATCATATTTTCTACTTTAGAGCATTTTGCGGATTTTTCTGAATTGGTTAAAATCTGACCGACCTATTAAAATATTAATATTTTATGTTTCTTTCCTTTTCTTTCTTTTCCTTTTTCCACTCTTTTACTTAAATTTCTATTTTCTTTTCATTTCCCTTTTTCTTTCTTTTCCTTCTTTTCTTTTGTTTTCTTTTCTTCCTTTTTTCCTTTTCTTTCCTTTCCTTTTCTTTTTCTTTCCTTTTCTACATTTTTCTTTTTTCTTCTTCTCATTTTCTTCTTCTCCAATCATCTTCTTTTCCTTCCCAAGAAGCCACTGACCCCCAACTGACTTTCCCATATCCCTCTCAAATCTTTCTCTCTTTTTAAATAATTCTCTCTTACTCTAACTCCTCTTTCTATCTCTTTACACACACTCTTATCACTCCTACTCTCTAATCTAATCTCTTCCTCTATATCTCCCCTCACCATAGTCGACCTCCTTAATCGACCGTCGCCACCGTCGGCCCCATACTATTGGCCAACCCATGTCGATGACGTCCCCAACTCCGGCCAAGTCCTTTCTCCTCTTCTCCACCTTCCTTCACTTCAATCACCACCATCACCATTTCCACAACAACCCAATTCAACATCTTCTCTACCACCATCAACATCATCACCCCACCTTCAATTTTACCATCTTCTTCCTCAAACCACCACCACTACCACGACTCCATCATCCTCATTCACCATCATCAACATCAACATCTTCTCTTCAACAACATCAACATCTTCATATACACACTCTATTCTCTCCCTCACCTGGGTTCAGGCCGCCGCGCCGCCCCCCAGGTCGCCGGCATCGCCTGGTTGACACCGATCCCAGCCTAGCCCGATCGGCCGTTCCCCCATCTCCCTTTCTTTTTTCCTTCCCTCCTTTCTCCTTCTCTGTTCTTTCTTTCGCTTTCTTTCCTTTTTTGTTCTTTCCTTTTCTCTCTTTCTCTCTCTAATTAACTTCTCTCTTTCCCCTTATTAAACTCTTCACTAATTAATGTCTCCCCTTTTAAAAATATATCTCTTTCTCTCTCATCAAGTTCTTTCTTTCTCCACTTTAGCTCTCTCTTCTTTCACTACTTTCTCACTCCTTCATTCTTGATGTTTCGGTGACCATAGTCATGCTCGAGTAGTTTATACAAGTACCATTTCCCTGTAGCGAGTACTTTTCCGATTTGTAAGTACACTTTGGTATTTTGGGCGAGTTCCACTATTTACGTGCGATTTCATGTATTTACGTTGTTGAATATGTGTAATTGATGGGTGTTGTTATATTGTGAGTGATTGGTTGTAGTAGTATAGTTGGTGTTTGTATTTTGCGGATTGGTATTGTAATTATGTAGACTGTATTGTATTGTATTCTGTGGTGCTTGTAATAGCTTAGACGATACTTATATGTATGCAGGTATTTGGAATAACGGTGGTGCAGGTTGTAGGTACTCTGGCTAAAGCCCTCAGACGAACTATCCCTTCAGGGGATTGGCTGGTGGAAAGACCACTCTGTAGGCTATCCAATAGGCATTGAGCCTTATACCTTTATTGGTTTAGCGGTAGTTTGGCGGAGTGGTGCCAGGTTGCAGTTATTGTGGGCTAAAGCCCATGGTCAATCTATCCTTCGGGGTTACGTTATCTGAGAGACCGCTCTGTTGGTATCCAATAGGCTTTGGCCTTATACCTTCTGGGTTTTGTGGTTGCTTAGCGGATGGTTCGCCCACTCAGTCCTGATGAATTGCGCTATGGCTTAATTATTTTTTATGTGTGTTTGTTTGGTACTAACGTTTGTGCAGGTGCCTATTTCTACTATTCAGCTTTCGGGCTTAACCGCTTTGTGGTTCTATATTACAGCCTCCGGGTTTTAACCTCACTGAGGTTTATTAAAGTCCCCTGGACTTTCTATATTCTACGTTGGTAGGCAAGCTTAGCACTGAGCACTTTATCGGTCTCTGTCGGACGACAGAATAGCGTTTCAACATTCGATTCATTCCCGTGTGGTAGTCTCACCGTGCGCTTTAGCGATTATCGCTGCATGCTGACCTTTCCCCGATATTGTTTAGCTCCGCTTGATTGTGCTTAGCTGTTATGCTCTATTATATTCTTTTACTGGTTGTGAAGAGTTTGAAATATTTAATATGATTTATTCATGAATCATGTTAAATGGTTGCATAGTATTTGACACCTGATACTAGATACTTGATATTGACACCTAATACATAATACTTAATACTTGGTACTGATACACTTAACCTGATGTTGTGACACCTGACTGATTATATTACCTGATTCATGATGACCGCCTTTACGGGGACTTAACATGATTATTCTACTATTACCAAAAAATTGGTACTCCTGAACTCATGTACTCCTTAATTCCTGTAACTAGGATACTCCTGATATTATACTCTTGATATTGTACTCCTATTAATTCCCGTAAATGGATTATCATGAATATCGAATTATAGTGAATACACCCTGGACACTAAACTGGAAAATCTATAATAATTGGACAACTTATAAAGGGGTGGGAAAACTGATGGAATCAATATGTGTACATGTTTATAATGGCTCTATGTTGTGCAACTTCAACTGCAAAACAATCTGAGGGCTCCAGGTGTGCTGGTGGTGTATATTAGCAACATGTACTGATTCTACTCCTATTCCAGGGCTAAAACCCTTACAGCCTAGCAGCTGGTTCCGAACTCCAGTACGGAAGCTCCTGAGGCCTTTGTCTCGAGTATGCACGGGGCC
>JAVJIF010008046.1:0-5000 GCA_038442645.1 Agave tequilana | reverse complement strand
ACTTATGATGCATCTAACATTGATTTGTGAATGTTTAAGATGAGTGCATATTTAAAAGTCTTAGGATTGCATGTTCATTTTTCCACTACCAAGAAATCATATTTTGGTAATGACAAGTACTTAGAGGCAAATATACAAGCATTGCATGCACTTAGGCAAACACTAAGAAAAAAGTATTTGGCTATTGTTTCTCATTATGATTCCGCTTTTGTAGCGTGGAGCACATTGACTTCTCCCATGGAACAAACGACAAACGTTTTGGAGAAGGAATCTATTAGAGATGAGTCAGACTAAGCTTGCTTCATGGTCCAAGAGAATGACTCTCTTGAGGTAACTTCAGAAACTCATCTAGATGATTGTGCTAGCTCTTTCGATGATCATCATGATAATATGAATGCACATGCTTTAAATGAAGAGCTTTCAATATTTTGTTAAAACCTGCTTTCGAAATATAAGACTTTGAAAAAAAAGAGTTTTGAATTAAAAGAAGAAAATAAAATTTGTTTTCAAAACTTAATTTAGTTTTACAAGAGAAGTTGAGGTTTCCAATGAAAGGGACTCATTAAAAATCCAACTTGATCTTGCTTTAAAAGAAAATGAAATTTTAAAGAATAAAAATAATTTTGATCATCTTTTGAAGGAAAATGAGGTTTTGTCTTCAAAACTTGATTTTATTTCAAAGAGAATGATTCTTTGAAAAATAAGATTGTTTTAATTTCTAAAGAATTAGAATGCATTTCTTTAGAAAATGTTTCTTTGAAAAATAATTTTGCTTTCTGTTCTTGTCATGATTCTATTGTTATACCTCCTATTGATAAGAATGCATGCTCCACTTTTTCTTCAATTATTGAAAATGATATTTGTGTTTTGAAGAAGAGTGTAGACTGTTTGGGCTCCACTTTGAGCCAATGTACCATGAATCACAAGAGATTGGAATTCATATTTCGTAAGAAACGTGCTTCATATATGCAAGCACACTTTTCACGGCATACACATGCTCATCATGCTCACGCACATGATTCTATGTATGCTAATGTGTACACTTATACACATTGTGGTCGTACGGGCCACCTTGCAAATTTTGTTATGATAGATTAAATGCTTTAAATTTTGCAAGTAAAATATTTGGGTTAGGAAAGGTGCTAATCCCCATGGACCCAAGAATGTGTGGGGTACAAAAATACACTCCTATTATATTTGATGTAAGTGTGGGCTCTCACAAGACGTGAGGGTATTGGTGCCTTGATGGTGGATGCGATTGAGCAAAATGGACACAATTTTGGATGCATCACTATCAACAAAGTTTTGGTGGGAGAACCGCCATGTTTTGGAGAAATAGAGACTAGCCCTACTGGTTTTGTAACTATCTATATCCTCCTACTTTGTTTACATGCTTTCTTATTGATGATTTTAACATGTCATGATTTTCATGTTCATTATGTTTAAATGCAATGACTATTAGACATGTGATATACATATGTAGTATTTGAGACACATCCATGTTTATATGGATTCATATTTTTGTATTCTCACTATTGTTTAATTATTATGTGTATCTTATTTTTAAAGCATTTACATTTAGCCTAATGATCATATTTGTTTATATTTTTGTGCTTCATGTTTTGATTTCATATTTGAATGTAACTTTCATTAAAACTTGTGTTTATACTTGTACAATTAGTAAGCTACACTTGATTATTATGTTTGAGTGCTTCATTAGTCATGTGTACTCATTACATGTACTTGTATAACTTAGTTTGATGATTCTTGCATTTACACTTGTATTCCCCACTTTGCACATGTTTTTTCATAAGAATGTGTTTAGCTTCATGTATATGTAAATTTTGTCTAAACTATTAGATATACATGTTCTATCCTAGAGTCACTTGTATTTTATGCCATGTACTTCATTGTGGACTCTTTTCATGTTTGGATATGTATATATGCTTTAGTTTTTATAAAATATACAAATACCTTGAAGTTTTTTAGTTTTGATGAAAATTAAATTTTTATGATTTTCATGTTTATAAAAGAATTTCATTTTTTTTGAGCTTCATTGATTTATTTCATTTATATGTTTCTTACATGACTCTTGTGCACTCTATATATTTTGGTTACTCTTGGCTTTGATTCATAGATTTTTGAGTGTCGATTCTCATGTAATTTCATATGTCATAGAATATATATTGTTTTATTCCTTACTTGAAGGATTTCGTACTAGGTTTCAAAATTGTCTTTAAAACTAGTTTTGTATTCTTCAAATAGTAGTGTTTTCAAAGTATGCTAAAATTATTTTCAAATCTTATTTTTGAAAACTTCTACCCTAAAAGGGCGGTTGGCTGGGTGGCCATACCTTGTGTACCTTAATGAATATCTTTTTATCATGTACATGAAAGGGTGAATTGTTATGAGATATACATGATTTTAATAAAAATTGATTTTGTGTACTCATGTTTTTTATATATATATATATGCATCATATCTCAATGATATTATATTGCTCTGATCCTACATACAATATATATGATTTTGTTCTAAATTAAAGAAAATGTTCACACATATTTTTTTATAGCACAAATTGTTTTATGATAAGCTTGATTTAGTTCTAAAATGTTAAATTGATATTCTTTACAAGCTTATGCATTATTTTCATTGGTATTTCAAAAGGAGGGAGAAATTCTTGATTTTACATTCAATTAGTATTTCATATACTTTCAATGGTATCTTACTCCCATCTTTATGAGAAAAAGATTTTATTTTAGAAAATATTTACATTTTCAATATTGGTATCAATAACCTTCAATTGGTATTATTTTCAATTGGCATCTATATTGCAAAATGGTTTAGATTTTTACATTCAATTAGTATCTTTGAATTAAAAAGATTTCTTTCAATTGGTATTGATCACACACATACGTTGCATGTTTTATATCATATGCGTCACATTTCTGCATTTTTATTAAATAAAACTCTTCTATTAATGTATTTTCATGTTAATTGCGTGTAGGATAATTATGGAAGAAAAAAAAAGAGAGACAAATTTATCCAATTAAATTCAAAAGTTCAAAAGAAAGGGAATTGATTCAAATTCAGAGGTTTAAATGCCATCTTATCTGAAAATCGGGTATATCAGATGAGATAATATCATTCAAATTTAAAGAAAAAATAGATCAGAAGAAGACCCTATCAGTTTCACTGAGAATAAAGAGATAGATTGTCAATCTAAAGCTGAAATTCAAATTTAAAGGGATAAATGGAGATCAATGGATGAGATGAAGCAATTTACACTCGGATTCAGACTGGATACATTAATATTTGAATCATAACTTTCTCTACCGAAACTCAAATCTGATGATTCAAGATAATCCAGAAAGAAGACTTAAAGGGATATAACTCTAACGTTGATTACTGTTTCTAATTCTATCATTTGATAAGTTATATTCAGTAATCAACAACGCCAACAAGTTGCAGGTCAGAATTGAATATCCACATCAAATCAAGTTTGGAGCTAAGGGGAGGATTCAATTTCAGAAATAGCCAGCTCCCCCTATTCAAATTTAAAGTTCAATTTTAATACCTCAAAAATATTTCAACATGTTGTAATATATGTTGATTTTTTATCACACATATTTGAATTTCAAGGGTTAATAAGAACTTATTTTTGTGAAATTTTATGTATTTATTTGAATTTTGGGGTATTACAAAGCTACATTTCAAACCCTACTTGGGCTACTGGCAGTCAACTGGTGTGCACAAGACGTGCACTTAGGCTTTGTCTATATGGGCCGATCATCGCCACGGTCAATCGACTGTAAGAGACCTAGTCTCTGTTTGGCACGGTCGACCGGATGGTCGACTGAAAGGCATTTTGCCTGAGGCGGTCGACCGGGCGGGTCGGAAGACAGGCTCAAACGGTAAAAAATTCTACCGTTGGGTGGTCCACCGACAGCCCATTCTGGGCAATTTTTGACCCCCAATGGCTATATTCTAAGAGGCTATTAATATGAGTTTTTGTGGGCTGTTTTTATTAAGATTTTAAAGAGCCAAATTTCTTCATCTTCTATAGTGTTTTCAGTAAGTTTAAAAAGGAGTTTTTGTGCACAAAAGTTCTCTATCTTTATTGTTTTTTCAAAGTTTTGAAAAAATTAAAGAAATACAAGTTTTGGGAATTCTATTTTGTTCTTCATTTTCCCCATCTATCAAGAAGTTTTCCCAAGTGTTTTCTTTGTTGTTTCTTTTTCAAACACTTTGATTTCTCACATACTTGAGTCACTCAATTCTAAATCTATCTTTAGGATCTTTTGTTTTGTGAGATATTGTTTGTGATCCTTTGAGATCACTAAGTGGTTTTGTGATCATTGGATCACCAAGGTTTGTTACTTTTCCTTCTTTGTTTATGCTCCCCTTGTGTAAAGGTGTGAGAGTTGGAGTGAGTACTCCAAAGTTGTAAGTTATAATTTCTCAGTGGAGGTCCCTTTATGAAAGATCCTTTGTGGATAGTGGAAATCCTTCTGTGTGAAGGCGGGGCGTAGAGCAGGGCTCGAACCTCGAAACATATCCGGTGCTTGCATTTGATTCTATCTCTCAACCTCATATCTCTATATATCTGCATTGTCTTTATTGCTCATTCATAAACATGCTAGATAATTTGTGTGCCCACACTTGTGTTTAATCAAGAGAGCTATTGAAGCATTTTAACTCTTAATTTAGAGAAATCATAAGGAGTAGTTCCAGAGCCCTTCACAAGGAATTCAGATTTACTCTTGATTACACTTTGTGGTTTGCAATTAGTTTCTAAATTTCACGTTATTATCTTAGATTAGCACTACACCTATTCACCCCCCTCTAGGTACACTTTCGTGTCTGTCTTGCATATGTACATTACAGTAGCGTCTCTATACCAGCCGGGGGCAGGCATTACATTGCTACTAGGAAAACAGCCTATACGAGTCCAACTCTGACGTTATCCCTTGGGAGTCACCTGAAAGATAGGGACTCGC